>CALNHX010002503.1:0-176778 GCA_940337035.1 Agriotes lineatus | reverse complement strand
ACGCCAACGTCGCTTTGCAAGCTCAGGGACTTCTGCCGATTATGCTTTGTCTGCATAGCACTGCCCCTCCCAGGCGCTACTTCCAACTCCACATCTGGGCTATGCACTCTGCCAACCTTTTAGTTGGCTGCAGGCACCACCGCAACGAAGTACAGACTCAAAAATACCTGCTGACCTTAGTTGCACAGTATAACTCGTGTTTCAGGGCTCCTTCTCAGTTCACTTCTACCAGCAACACCATACATTTGCGGACGAGCTCCACCGACGACACCAGCTTGCATGTAATTACGAATCAACTTTATTACTTATGGTTCATGTATTAACTTATATTTATTGATATAAGGTTCACAATGAAAACACCATTCAACTTAATTATATATCAAAAATAGCTTCAACCATTTTTTTAATTATAGCTATTTTTCAGTTTGGTTTTTTATTCTCCCTCATTATCTAGTAACAGACATCATTTGTTTTACATTCACTTAATACTATATTTCACCGGGTGGTTATAAATGTTTTTCCATCAAATTGTCTTTAAAATTTGACAAATTCGAGGTTAGTAGGTTAGGTTTTGGGTCAGTTTTAACAGAAATTGACGCAAAACCTAACCTGATAACCTCGAATTTGACTTAGACTTACAGTGCCACCAACATATTATTCATACAACAAATATTTCAAAAACAACTTCATGGAAGAGCATTTATAATCATCCGGTATATTTAACTATATACAGTGTGGTCCATTAAGTGTGCAACAAATGGGAAATTTTTTTATTAGTTGTACAATCGAAATTTAAATATTTCCAAAAGTTAGTGCATGTTCGATAACCATATCAGATGCCCTTAGAATGGCTTCAAGTCAAACAATATACAGGGCAGGACAAAAAATATGAAATTCGTTCAAGAACAAAGTTACGTTATTTAAAATAATATAGCAAAATTTTATTGAGAAAAGTTGTTTAGAATTAAAAGTTATGCTCAAATACAAAGTCACGGCCTCCTATTCAAATTTTCTTTTTTGGAAAATTTTGTATTACCCCCGTATGATACATATTTTTATTATTTTGATTTTATATGTATTTAAAGTAGCCACAACCACATCCCTTTTAACTAACTTTTAGCAACTTGAAGCGTATTTGTAAAATTTACTTGGATTTATATTTTTTTAGGTAAGCGTCCACTTCATGTTTGTTGCAACGATATTTAACAGAACTTTAGAATTTCGCAAATATTCTTTTTAACAAGTCAAATACTTTACTAATAACAATTTACATATGAAAAACTCTCAATAAAATCAGAATAATAAAAATATGTATCATACGGGGATAATACAAAATTTTACAAAAAAAGAATCAAAATTCGAATAGGAGGCCGTGACTTTGTATTTGAGCATAACTTTTGATTCTAAACAACTTTTCTCAATAAAATTTTGCTATATTTTTTTAAATAAGGTAACTTTGTTCTTGAACGAATTTCATATTTTTTGTCCTGCCCTGTATATTGTTTGACTTGAAGCCATTCTAAGGGCATCTGATATGGTTATCGAACATGCACTAACTCTTGGCGGTATTTAAATTTTGGTTTCACAACTAATAAAAAAATGTCCCATTTGTTGCACACTTAATGGACCACACTGTATAACTATATATAACTATACAAGGTGCCCCAAAAAGGAGTGGTAACTCTTCCGAATTGTCTCAACAAATGTCGCTTTATCTAAAGTACAGCGACCAAATACTTATAATTTTTAAATTAAGTGATACCGACTCAATTTAAAAATTATAAGTATTTGGTCGCTGTACTTTAAATAAAGCGACATCTGTTGAGACAATTCGGAAAAGTTACCACTCTTTTTTGGGGCACCTGGTTTATAACTATATTTTAATGATTCGTTTCAGTTCACACTGCTAATCATGCTTTCAGGTATCTTCTGCTTTTCTTATTTAGTGCACAGTTTTTATGTGATTTGAAATATTTTTTAAACAACTTGTAATTCAATATTAATTTTAGCATATATTAAGGTTATTTAGCATTACTTTTAAGATCATTTTACAGTAAACTTAAGATTAATTACGTTACGCTAGCATAACCATCCTTATTAAATATGACACCGGCTTTTACTAATCTAAAAGCAATTATCAACATTAATTTCGAGTTATAGGCCATTCGGCAGGGAACTAAAAGTATGGCCTGCATACATTAATTGTTAATAAGTTGAATTTTGTATGTATACTCGTTGATTTGCAGGTTCTAATCAACATCTTACATTTTGCTGACAAAAATAGGCACAGCGTTAGCCGCTATTTTGAAAAAAATTCGCTTATAATCAAACTTTTCCTTATATCTGAGCTACCTTAAGTCTGACGATAAAAGTAATTCTTTATGAATATGTAGAGGATAAAATTTCCTATAAAAAACATTTAAGCATTTTTGCCGTCAACTCAACGGTTAGCTGTCAAATTTTTTAGTAGTGTATCAGCGAAATGGAATAAATTCAATATCTCCATATTTTCACACTCGTCATTGATATGCCAAAACACTTCAATCGATTTTGATTGTAGCGGCTATTTAAGGCCTATTGGTTGCACTAATGGCTCACGTGACTTCTGTCGGTGACGTCACAGACATTTTTTTAAATGAGACTATGCCAAGTCGCACATTATTAGAAAGGGCATTTAAAGGGGAATTCAGCACTGTCTTGTTTTTGAATCTCATTCGAAGTTAACGAGAAAAAAAATAATTTCAAAAATATCAATTCTAATAAATACAATGTCAACGAAAGCAAATTTGAAAATCGTCTGTCAGGACATTTTTAAAGTTTACGAATGTATGAGTTATTTATCGATTTTTCTAAATAACGACCCCGCTTGTATATAGCTTTCTTTAATATTTTTCCGTTAAATTTAAGTGTTGTTCGATTTTTGTGCAAATTTTGGCATTATCGCGTCGCACAGTTGCGCTCTGGCCTTGGGCCGTCTGGCTGAACACCTGTGTTTGTTATCGCTCGGCAGCTGTTGCGAGCTTGGCTACTGGAGTGCTTTCTGCATTGATTTTAAAACGCGAGCCCGTGAGATCAAAGGAGAGGTTTTGAATGTATTTCGCTTGATCTCCGTCTGTCTGCGTTGTGGCCGTCCTTCCCTGTCGGCGGGGTGGCGTGAATCAGTTGAGTTTAGTCAGTAAGTGTTGGGAGTTCGTTGCTGACTGTTACTGCGAGAGGGTCCTTAGAGCGTGGCTTTTAGCCGCCCCACGACTTCAGTCGCGAGAGCGGCCTGTCGAGAGAGCTTTTCGAGCCGTTGAGGCGTGCAGTTGTAAATTTCTGTGGTTTTTGGTGATGCTCCGCTTTGGTGACCAACTACCACTAGTTCATAGGTGGGATAATATCCAACGAGGACGTGCAAAAGGTCTCCCTGTTTCTTTCACATGCGAGTTCCGTTGCATCGTGTCCTGTGAAGGTATCCCGGTGTATGCGTCATCAAAGAGTGGCCTGCCACCAAGTTAAGAGCCAGGTGATACTGCAATAACAAAGATAGTGTGTATTGTTGATGTTAACCGTTATTTCGTTGTCACCTGTATTTAATACTCATTCCTTGCATTTTGTGCGCTAACTAACGTCAATAATTATATGTGTTGGTGTACTTTTGGACCATATGTATACGTTAGATAAATAGATCGGTTTGTTATATATTGTCTTGTGTATTCTTCGCGCATGCATATTTTTATGCTGAGTTGTCCGCAGTGTAAGATCGATGGGAGGTGGAGCCTGGAAGAAATTGCAAGCGTCAAAGGTAGGTCAGAGCGGTCGGTCGTCACAGTGCCGGGGAGTCGCAAAGCTTCACACAGATTCTACTACACTCCGTTTCGCTGTTTTTGCCAAGTAAAAAATTGAAAAGGTAGGCTCACTTGCTTCCCGGTTTCTCTGTGGGTTTACCTTTGCATGTTCGTTCTTTCGTTTATCTCGTGTTGAACCACCCTTTGCTTCACTGAGTCTAGTCGGCACTTCTTGTTACGGGCAGGGCAGCTGTCCTATGTGAGTTACTTTTCCGAATTTGAGTAATATCTTCCGAGCTGGCCGTTTAGCTTTTTTTTACTTTTCGTATGAGCTGGCGCGGTGTCCTAAATGTCGTTTTAGACCGTACACGTTGTCGATTTAGATTTACTGCAAGGATTGTGTATTTAACTGAAATTCATAAAATAACTATGCTGATGATGATCGGTTATGGAGAACACGTACTCAAGCCGAAGTTGTTCGCCTCTTCAAGGAGAAATTTCCAGAATTACCGCCCATATCTCAAGGTACAGTTTAGAGATCTTGGACATCTACGAAAAATTAAGAAACACGGTGTTTCTTTGGACGACAAAACAAAAGTAGAGGTCATACTTACATTTGAGGAAAACCCGCATACATCTACTCGACAAGTAGCATTGGAGAATAATATTAGTCACTCCTCCGTTGTAGGAATACTAAAGGAGAAAAAATGCATCCGTATAAGGTAATTCCAACTCAGGAGCTATGTGAAGACGGCTTTGATAGAATAGTGGAATTTTGTGAGAGAATGATGAAAAGAGTAGACAACAATATCATACAAATAGATAATGTTTTGTTTTCAGATTGATCAACGTTTAGCCTCCAAGGACATGTCAATCTTCAAAATTGCGGCTATTGGACCACAGAAAATCCTCACTGGGCGAGGGAGACTCATACCCAAAAACCTGAGGTAGGGACAGGTATCATAGGAGATCCTATCGTTGGACCATTCTTTTTGAATGAGAACTTCAATGGTGCAAATTACTTGGATCTTCTTCAAAATTGTGTAATGCCGTCACTGAGAAATTTGTATCCCAACAGAAGAAATCCACAAATACCAGCGGACATATGGTTGCAACAAGATGGAGCGCCACGGGATTACCATCGTGATGTCCGTCAATAGCTTGACCTTGTTTTTCAAAATCGTTGGACTGGAAGGCGAGAACAGCTAGAATGGTCAGCGAGGTCACCAGACCTTAATCTCCTAGTTTTTTCTTGTGGGGATATCTCAAGACCACTATTTACAAATCTAAACCACACGATTTAGATGATTTGAAGATACGCATTACCAACACCATTAGATCTATCACTCCACAGATGTTAGATAATGCCAGACGCCACCTTTATTTAAAATTTGGATGTTGCCAGGAGGTACAAGGGGAATATTTCGAGCATCTCTTATATTAACTGTAATTGTAAGTTATGTGTATTAATTAAAATTTAATGTTTTTGAAATTATTTTTCCTCGTTAATTTGGAATAGGATTAAGAAACCAGACACACTACTGAATTCCCCTTTAAATGCCCTTTCCAATGATGTGCCACTTGGCATAGCATCTCATTTAAAAAAAAATGTCGGGTACGTCATCGACGTGAGCCATTAGTGCAACCAATAGGCCGTAAATATCCGCTACAATCAAAATCGATTGAAGTGTTTCGGCATATCAGTGACAAGTATCGAAATATGGAGATATTGAATTGATTCCATTTGGCTGATACACACTGTATAGTCCACGCAGCGACATCCGAAATCTTTGTTTTAACATTAAAATACATTCGTTTGAAAGTCTATAGATTACAGGCAAACTTTTTACCTTTCTGTCCTACTACCACGTGGTAAAACGCTGCGCACATTTGTATTTGCAAGACATGTTGAATGGGTTTTTCATAATTAGGCGAACAGATCAGTTTTATTCGGGAATATGGACCAACATGACAATAGAAGAAACTATTATGCAATTCATTAAATGCACAGGTGATTTGAATAAAATTGAACAACTTTGCAACATATCGTGTGTTCAAAAAAAAACTCATTCGCAGCATGCCATGACCAAATTGAAGTTTGCCGTAACTTGAGATATACCCATTGATGCAAATGAACTACCGAGTCAGAGAGAACTAAATTACATCTTGACCTTGAATATATAGAAAAAAAAAACTCAACAAAAACAACTTTTATTGACCGTTATGATTATTACACTCGTTGTTATTGTGTACTTGTCTTCTTATTTTCCTCTTGGGTTGATACAATTAAACTGCATGCAGTATAAACTTTTACCTGTCACAGTGACAGATGTTTTCATAAACAAATTGCAATCTGACATTCACCTACAGACTTACGTTAAGACATGACTAGTTTTTCTATCTTTCTTTTCAAGGCCTACTCTAAATGAGTTGTTTTTGGAACACACGATATAATCTGGTGCCGTAGAATAGCATGTGGATATGAGACCATCTAGAACCGCCGGCGGTGTCACACGCTTGTTTCAGTGGTTACCTCTACATTCACCTTTTTCGTCAAGCCCTCAGATCCGATCAATAAGATCAGGCTAGCTGAAGATGATAAAATTAAGGCTCAGCTTGCCCAAAAAGTCCGCATTTTCTTAGAGAATAAAACTGTTGGTTCCAACTTTAAAGAAGCCAAATTCAAGTGCAATGATAAATTCCGTTTTCTTGCTATGATTAATTCGAGCATTAAAATATACAAGTTTGAAGTGTTTATTGACTTAAATTTGAGTTTTCAAATAATTCTTTTTACAAATGAAACATACACAACGATATGTGGTGCAAAATATGTTGCGTACGTAAAAACACAGCACAGGAATACTATTTTTGTTAACATACCTTAAGCTTTTCCATAGGAAAAGTTTTTATGAAACAACAACGCAAGAAGACTCATTTCTCTATCAATGGACAATTTTGAAGCAGAAAATATCTCAGTTAAGCAAGCGGAAGAAGATGCCGTTAGGCTGATCGTGGAACCAGCAAATTATTTCTCCAACAATGCTATTCCGTAATTATTATCGGATGGGATATCGACCATTTAGTTATTTTGGCTGCTGAAGCTGCTTTTATTTCAAATATATACTTTCTCAAACCTGGAAAAGGCAAGGTAGAGGAACAGTTGTATTGTTAGAATACTTTGAACGTCAACCGTGTCGTACTAGAGAATATTCTATTCCTGTATTCTTTCAGAAGCTGTGATAACGTCGTCACTGTTTCAACAAGGCAAATGTTCTTACGAGAGGCAGATTGTATGCTACACAGTGACGTATCTATTGAAACGACCATTATTTGTGAGCTGTGAATGTCGTAATATTTAATGCTATCACAAATAAATTCTAGTTAAACACAAATATATAGAGACGCAGGGGATTATCTCCCTTAAGCAAACGTTGATTAGCCCACAGATTCCAGAACAGGTTAATATTGAACTTTTATTGCAATAAACGTTAATTTTTCTCATGGAGTAACAAACCAGAGCAGCTGCTGCACGTGTTTCTGCAACTTATTAGCATTGTTGCGGTGTCAGGGTGTCACCTCACTTACCCATTCAGTTTAATTCCTTTGCCCGTGTTTTAATCCATAAGGGACGTTTTGTATCCCAAATATGACTTGGAAGGTAGACTAGCGGTAAAACTTAGTAAAATAATGTTCTAGCTGGCAATATAGCACATAGAATATACAACTTTAGGAAGCGCAGGCTTCACTACTACATAATTTAATCTACTAACAGCGCATCGTTTGTTCAACAAAGGTTGCAAGGGTAATAAAGCTAACTGGAAGAAACTTCGGTCATAACAATCAAACGCGGAATAAACGCAAAGATTTGATCATTTCGAGCCATTTGTGCCAATGCAGGCGTTTTACTGCTTTCAGTTTCCCTTAGAAGCGACGCATTTCGAAGTAAATGTGCGTGGGTTTCTCCTAAAATTCGCCGACGCCCGACCATTATAACACTAACAGAGGCAATAAGTTACATGAAATGAAATTCATGAATGGATTGAATTTTCTGGTAGCTTCTTCTCAATTCTTACATAAGTTATTACAATAATGCATCAGGATTCCTAATTTTATCAACTAATTAAGCTCGTTTTTGACTCATTCATGCAAGAGATCGATTTTGCGCTTGACTGCCTCTCATTTATTATTAGAGGTACTTTATGATGTCATCTGAGTACTTTATTAGTTCCATTTGGTAAATTTCACCCTTCAGTGAATACCGATTTATTGTGACAATTTATAAGATGTAACGTCAACTACTGTGCTGATTAAAGGAAGCATTTAGAAAAATTACAAAAACTTTTTTGAAAAGGGAAACCCACATTATCGTTAATTTTTCGTTTCCTACAGAAAGTAATTGTCCACAAAATAGGCAACTGTGAAACAGAAACGAATTATACTTTTTGTGGTGACATGAAAGAGTCTTTTTAGGATAACCATGTTTTACGTAGAAAAGGTATTATAATATATTCCATATACAATCTTTTTGTCATCAAGTAGGCTTGAGTTTTCTTAACTAAGCTGGCATATACTGCAATTTCTAGTTTTCTAATTTTTTAATTGTCAATATCAGCATCGTATACACATTATTACTCGACTGCATATAT
Organism: Agriotes lineatus; assembly: GCA_940337035.1. Taxonomy (NCBI): domain Eukaryota; kingdom Metazoa; phylum Arthropoda; class Insecta; order Coleoptera; family Elateridae; genus Agriotes; species Agriotes lineatus. The sequence continues at coordinate 168,365 of CALNHX010002503.1, read as the reverse complement.
ATCATGTTTTAATACAATGTATTTTCAAATCAATATTCCGGAAATTATAAGAGCTACAGAAAAACACAAATTCAAAATGCTGGCAAGCATTCTAAAAGTGGCAAGATTGATCTTAAACAATCATTAAGAATTTTAGTGCTACAAACGTAGAATTCCTCTAAATTATTCGTTTAAAAAATTACTACAGTTATGGAATCGATCAATTAAGGCAATTTTAGCGGAAAAATATCATCTTCTGGTAAATACTGTGAAAGTAATATAATTTTCACTTATAATACCATGAGTAGTCAAAGTTATGTCTACTATTTTTGCGGTGGTGTCACGAATGTCCATTGCGCTTTGGTACGATTAGGACGAGTGCGCTAGCACGAGTCCTAATCCCAAGCGCAATGGACATGAGTAGTGATACCACCGCAAAAATAATCTACTTAACTTTGACTAAGAATGGTATTCGAGGGACTATTTAATGAACCAAATTACTTTTTCAAATTAGTTTTCAGTAAATCTAGCAACAAACTACGCAATTTCTATAGTAACAGAACACTAATATTGACTTTTTCTAATAAAAATCGCATTTGTTAAAAATAGTCACTTGAATACCTTCTAGGAAGATATATCCACTGATATTTCTTTGATTGGTCAAGAAACGTCAGAATTCTGAATTTTCATTGGTCACTTTTTGACAGATGACAGGTGAATTGAATAGTCATAATTATTTAGGAAAAAAGAACACATTAAATAATTTGGAATTATAATTAAAATTACGAATTATCTACTTTAGATATGATGTCGATTAATATTTGTTATCATATTGAATTTAAGGGTGGGAGAAGCAGCTTGTACAAAGCTATTAAAAGCATTAGTTACACATTCAAACTACCTGTGAACAAAATCATAGCACCGAAAATTAAGGTTTTGCAGTTCACATGTGTATCTTAATGTAAAATGGATTTAACAAAATAAGTTTTCGATTCGTAGATAATACACAAATCAGATATCAAACGTAACGCATCCAAAATTAAATGCGAAGATAAAAGATTTGAAATTTTTCACGGTTGATGCCATTTACTTAGGTTCATTGAAAACGGCTTCTACATCTATGTATGTAATAGTTTTGGCTTCTTCTATTGCCAGCTAGCTCAATAGCAATGCGATTTATTTATTTTGATTATTTCAGTTCAGAACTAGAGAAAGCCCTTGTTGTAATCGTCACAGATGTAGCTCTAAAATGTAATAAAATAGAAAGCCCATTTGCTTACACACTAAAGAACAACAGAAAATAAAGCGCAGACGCTGGCTTCAGTATATTACACAGATCTGCTCATAGATAACAGAACCAAATATAAATCGCTCAATTTAAATGATGATCGTTAAATTTCAGTTGTTTCAGAATCTGGATCTGTCTTTAGCAGTTATTTCCCGCAGTGCTTTTACTATTACGCCACTTTAGAATGCAGACGCTTGCTTTGTCGGTCTCCTGAATTTATGGGCCGGCACAACAGTATCGACAGGACATCGGAACTCTTCGTGAGGTTACCGGGCAACTATTAAGATATCTCTTTATTCTAGGAGTTCTCCTGAAAAGCTTAGAAATGCTCACTTTTAAGTGACGCTGGATTACACCCTGAAAACCAAGGGTCTCTGGCATTCAATACCTACGGCAGCTGCAGAACGATCTCTCTCTCTCTCTCTTTACAACCACTCACATTACTTAGCGGTATAGCGAGGTATGTACAGGCACACCAGCGCTTACCTGAGCTACCAGTGGCGTCTGTCCGCTTTTACACACTACAATATTTAATTACTAAAATCTAGTTACAAACAATATACAACATACGTTTACAAATTGGCTGTATATTAAAATTTGACATCAAATACACTCAACCAAGCAAGGTCAAGTATCCCTTACATACTAGGATATTATGTTTTGAGCATTTAAACCGTGCCTCAATAATAACAAATAGTGAACTTTGATAAGTTTGCTAATTCTAAATGTAGTGCAGCACTCATACTGTGAGTGTGTTAACTAAATTATCTTTATATTGCATATTACGAAATATAAACTCTGCGCTGAGGAAACTGCTCAATTCAAATAATTTTGCCAACCAGCAACGGCTACAATAGCCCCTATCATAAGGGGCATAATAATAAACGTCGACCAAATAGAACAGCTGTTTTTCAGCAACAAATGCCTTTTAATACCACACCTCCAATATCCATTTAATCAAACTGAATAACAAACCTATAACATTCATAGCCAATCAATGTCAAAACCCGTTTACAATCTACAATACTTTCTTCCTAACTCTCAATACCACTCTAGTAAGTCAAATCAGTTGATTAAACTGTAACGATTACTAATTTATGTAACTTGATTTTACACTCAAGATCAACTTCTCATTATTTTACGTTATTGTTTAATACCTGTGGATAGCTCTGGCCGAGAGTTCGTTAACAGCTGAAGTAAGAGATAAGCTTGAGTCAAAAACAGATATTTATTTTCTTTAAGTATTGTACAGGTCCAAGTAAAAATATTTTCTAAAATTATTTACACAAGAAAGAAAATAAAACGAATAAAGATGAAAGCTCCAAATTATAAATTATTCCGGTATCTTGAGTGGCCCTGGGGGAGCTGCACTGGCTGACTAGAGATATTGCTGATCCGTCCCTGGTCCTGTGATTCAGGTAGCTGTAATCAGAACAACATTAAACAGTTTTTGACTGAGTCGCCCCCGCGTTGTTGCAGATTTTGAATTGGTTAGCCAAAGGCAGAAATAATTCTAAGTTAATTAACAGCAGCTCCAAATTGAACAAACGCGAATGCTCCGCCGCGTTAGCGAAATGAATTTAATTTCAGTCCCCGAGAATGGGCTTCTAGGATTAGCGCTCGTCCATCGCTGGCCGGTAAAACTGGAGCGTTCGATGTCCACTCGCTTACAATTCAAATACTATGCCAGCTCGGCTTTGCGAATTATTGAACTGAATTTTAGGTAGCTTCTGCGGCGGGCGGTCGGAAAGAATTATTTATTAACAGGGTGGTTCCACGGGCTATTAGACAGGGATCCAGATCGGGTTTTTAAGCGGCATGATTTTCCGTTGCACTAAAGGGTTAACAAGACACGGTGATTTATCAGCGGCAAGATCTTTCGTTGTGCGGAAGGATTAATATATCCAGTTGAGTTAGGATTGCTTCTGCAGTTTTACTAACATAGGCAAAGGACAGATACTGGTCAGGTAAGGGTAGCTCCAGTAGTTCGACTTCTCCGTTAGGAGCTGGTAATCAAACTTGTGTCTGGACGCTGAAGATTCTCCTTTTATACTGCTTCGAGACGGCGGACCTGGTAAATCTAGAGTTGGGTTTAAAACATACTAGTTAAATGCAAGCCGGAGGGTAAGGATGCGTGGATCGAGCGACCCGACAAAGCTTGAGCAACACGCTGGCTTTGCACCTGCCCGACACTGTCTTATCAACAGGATCTCTTCGAAATTCTTCCAGGTTTTATTATCTTTCGCGTTGCACCAAATGTTTGCCTGACACGATTTTTTGTGGCCAGATTGCTTTTAACAAATTGATAACGGTTTTAAAACGTCTTGATACAATTTATACAGGAGCTATAGTCACACAACCAAACAAAATCAATTAATCCGTAGGAATATGACAACGTAGACATCAAAAATAATCCCATCAATAGTTCGAAAATAGTCAAAGGCAATACAATCAACAAGAAGAGCAACCCCAACCAATAATGACCAGTCAACCTTGAAACATTAAAATCGATACACGACATTATAACAAGCAAAATTATTTGAACCAAGAGACTGACACGCAGCAAAAGGCCACGACAATAACGTCAAACAGCTACCCATTTTTGTTCACGAAGTTATTAACTATAAAGAAATGAGTGAGGATTTTCTAGCAATTGCTGAAGAAGAAGACTATACTACAAAACGCCTGGCAAATAACATAGTTAACTACACACTATTGGATACTAATTAGATTTATGTCAGAAAAGGACATCACACATACCAAATGAAACAAAAAAGGGTATACCGAATAATATTGAAACATTTTCATTATTCTACATCAATCGAAGAGCTCTAGAGAAATCGGGAAACGTGGTACGAAATATAATAAACTTAAGGCATAGATCAATTGAAGATACACTACCAATATTTTTTATAGATTTTAGAGTTTCTGTGTAATAATCTTCAAAATATAAACGCGGACAACACACCTAGAAATAATTTTGCCGGTGTCAAGAGTCATCGTGCTGGTTGCTCTTAGAAAACTGAACCTCGGAACAGTTTTCATTGCAACCAGCACTCGACCCTTGGCGTGTGCAAAATTATCGGTAAGTATGTCTCGCCCTTGTTATATTACTATTGAAAATTTTTCACAAAGAAAATACGTATCCATCCTTATATGAAGATTCTTTTTACATAAAGTAAATACCTGCTCAACAAAATCATCGCATCACTCAATATTTATAGATTGTAACTATTTCTTCTCTGTTCTCATGCAGATTCTTTATTTTAAAAATAAAATAGAATAAAAAGTACTAATTTTATTAAAACCAAATAACAAACAGCAACAAGTTTACAAAAAGAAAAAAAAACGTTATACTAACGCGATATTTTTTTACTTGAAAAGGAAACAAAATAACAGCTAATACCGCGTGTTTGCACCTCTGGCGTTAATAAAAGCATTCTCTTTGTCTGATTCGCCTTCTAATCATGTCCCATACATGCTCGATGATGTTAAGATCTGCACTATAAGCTAGCCAGTCCATGACTGGAATTCCGGTATCACGAAGATATTGGAGCGAGACCCGAGCCACGTGGGGGCTGGCATCATCTTGCATTAGTACAAAGTTAGCTCCAATAAAAAGAGCAAAGGGCATTGCAAGTGGTTTTAAAATGTCCGCCTCATATCTGTTTGCTGTTATTGAACTCATATCCACCACCACTAACTCCGTACGAGAGTTCAAATAAATTCCGCCCCATACCATTACCGAACCACTTCCAAAACTCGTACTTGGAAGAATGTTCCCTGGAGCGTACCGTTCTCCCACACGACGCCACACATTAATACGTCCATCAGACGATGTTAAGCAAAATCTTGACTCATCTGAAAAGTACGTTGCTCCAGTCGTTAAGAACCCAATTAATGTTTTCACGAGCAAACCTTAACCTGGCCACATGTTGTGTTTTGTTTAACCGGAATCCTGTAGCAGGCTTCTTAGGCCTCAATCCCACATTCCTCAATCGTCTTCTAACAGTTTGATCATTTATTCTTACTCGTCGTACTTCAGGAAGCTGATTTTGAATATGTCTTGCCATCACAAAATGTTGACGAAGATCAATCATTCGAATAAATCTGTCTTCTCTTTCTAGTGTGGCCCTGTTTCGGCCTTGTCCTCATCGGGGTACATATGTTCCAGTCTTTCTGTATCTTCTAGCTGCTCTAGATATGACAGATTGCTGAATTTCACACACCCCAGCCACATATCTCTTACTATGACCTTCTTGGAGGAGAGTAACAATTCGAACCACTTCTTCATTGCTTAAATGTCTCTGTTGACAACGAGCATCCATTACTGAAAAAAATTAAATGCACCTTACACAAAAATCACTTCAAACCAGTCGATTACTGACACAAGAATGAGCTAGAATGAGCTTTGTTACTGATTATCATATGTTTATGTATAAACCATCAAAGCCTCATATCTTTTTATATTTCAGCCAATGAAGATTCAAGCTTAGACATCAATCTCATATCAAAAATAATTAAATCCATTCTCGATAGAGAAAATTCTTTTTCGATAAGGTGATGCGATAATTTTGTTGAACAGTGTATATTTCCTTAAAATAGTTTTTACAGAATTAAAGCATATATGTTCCTTAGAAATCATTCACCACGAGTATTCTACAAGAAGAAACATCATAAATTATTATTTAAAAATAATAACATCTAAACATGTGGAAAAAAATTTATAAATTATGTTGCTCCAAGGTATTTCAATCTGCTCCCTCAAGAATTAAGAGGCAATCAGTTGCTACACAGTTCCAACTGGAATTTTAGAAAAATTATTTCTTAAAAAACTAGAAATGAATTCTATACTAGTAGTAGTAATTTGAATAAGTTACCAAGTTACCATAAAGTAACTCGTTACTTTTTAAGTTACCTTTTATATGAGAGGTTACTAATCTACATGCAATTACTATTAACAGAAACACATATTTATAAACAATTACGTTGTGGTTATTTTTAAATAACTCGATTAATAGTTTTGTCTTCAATTTTGTCATTTTAAACTGGCATTATTATTATTATTATCTTTATAGTAGCAACCATAAGTAACTGTTTATAATGCTTATATGCTAGCGAGTTGTTCTTAAATCGCTAGCTACAAGTTAAGAAAAGTGAGAGTTTTCCAGCGAACGTAAAAGTTTTATGTGTGCATAAAGAATCACTTTTCCAATGTGTTGAACATGCAATTTTTTCGTGTAGTTGACAAAAATTTCTTTTAAATCATTTTGGTCAAAATATGGAAGTGCAATGGTTACTGTACTGTAAAATATAAAAAACCATTATACATTATAGACCTAACTTGAAAATGAATGAATCTGTTACTAATTCATGTAGTTTACATTTAAACTGCAGTATCCTGTAGCAGCTACATCGCGTATTCGGTTACTTATTTCAATTTTTTGTTAAAATATTGTTTCGTTATTATTGAAATATAGAGACGGTTAATGTAGTTTCGTCTGAATTACACACCCCTAACCTGCGCACAGGCGTTAGGAATGTACTTCCCAGTCATCCATATACCTGCTCAGAGAGCTTCTAGTAGTTAAAAGATTAAAGATTACTGGAAAAAGCTGTCACCACTCAAATAGGATCCGTCAAATATTATTTATTATCGACTAAGTACAAGAAGGTATTCCTGCGGTCGGTATTAGCATTTGCATACTAAACCATTCGAAATTTCCACAAATTCTTCAGTTTCAGGTATAATTTCTTAAATACTACACATTAAAAACCGAACATTTTAAAATATTTTACATTTGTAGCATCAAAAAGTAACTTGTCATATTTAGTTACTTAAGTTACTAAATAATTGTAACGTGTTATAGTCACAATTACTGAAAACACAAAAGTAATTAAGGTACTATTAAGTTACTGAAAAGTAACTAGTTACCAGTAACGAGTTACTTTTACTTAGTTACTACCCAACACTGACTTGAACCAAATAGAAAAGTGGCTCAAAGTAAATAAGTCGATACACGTGACCTTCACTACGAAGCGATCAGCATGCCCGCCAGTATCTCTTAATAATAAACCAACACCTTAAGAAAACAAAACCAGATATCTGGGTTTACACATCGACGTACGTTTGACTTGGAAGTAGAGATGGGCGCGTGAATGAATTTTCGCTCACGTCACGCACGTTTCACGCTTGCTTTAAACAGTCACGTTCACGCACGTTCACGCTCACGTTCACTCACGTTCACGGCGTGACACGCCACTCACGACGTGAAACGCAGCTTTTATTTCAGAATTTAAATTCAGATAGAACAGAAAGTTCAAATTTAAGACCAATGAAAAACCCTAAAGAGAACTAAAAATATGTTTTGCAACTGACATAATTTACGTGATATGTTGCAATCAGAATAGTTGACATAAAAAGGAAAGAATGAAAATTGACTACAATAACTTCGACAAGGGATAAATACTGATTTCTCGCAAATATATTTCTTGCAGCTGTCTTTAAAGACATTACTTTTAATACCAAAAGCTGTCATTGGAATTGACGTTTCCCTTATTGGTATGAGTACAGCTTTGAATATAATATATTCAAAGGAGTACAGAAAGTATATGTTGCTAGGCAACACTTTTAATTCGTAGGTTTGAAAGTACTTTTACGTACAAGGATCAAAATTTTCAGCGTCAAGGCGAGTATGCAAAAAAACATTACTTTTATTAGAATAATAAGTTCATCTACACAAGTACACAATAAATTGGTTTAAAAATAAAACGTAATCAACATTTTCAGTGTTAAGTCGAGTATACAAAAAACATTAGGTACTTTTCTAAAAATAGGTTCATCTACACATCTACACAATACATTTTTGGTTTAATAATAAAACGTAATTAACATTTTCAGCGTTAGCCGAGTATAAAAAACAAACCATTACTTTTATTAAAATAATAAGTTCATCTGCACATCTACACATTAAAATGTTGATTTAAAAATAATATGTAATCAACATTTTCGGCGTTAAGTCGAATTCTGCGCTCTTCTAAAATTCGCCCAGCTGTAGAAAATACTCTTTCGCTTGTAGCGGAACTGCCGGTATGTTTAAAATTTCTCAAGTTTTTTAACAGTGGCGTATTTACACTGTTTTTTCCAAAATCCTAAAATGTCATCTACATTTCCGAATTTTAATTTAACATACTAATTTAGTTCTGATTCGACATCATCCTAATTACATGTGTCATCGTCAGAGCTATCTCTAAGTGTAGAAAGATAAGAATCTGATGCTGATGTACCAGTTTTGAGTCGTTTGCTATGTATTTCATCATTATCATCTATAGTTTTATTTTGCATTATAATCTTCTCTTTTATTTGAAGGTATGAACTTTAAGGATTTATAATTAGGGTCCAAAATAGAACCACATATTGTAACTTGTTTGGCATAATTTGTGATTTAATGAATTTAAAAGTTGCTGCACCCTGCAGTTTTTTATTCGTTACTAAATATTTAACGTGACATTAACGTGAAACGTGAATCACGTCTAGGAAATTTTCACTCACGTTCACTCACGTTCACGTCCCGATTTTCAAATATTAGTCACGTTCACGGCGTGACACGCCGTGACACGATGTGACACGACTGTTTTCACGTCACGCGCCCATCCCTACTTGGAAGGTGCACGTAACTAAGAAAAGGAAAGGAAAATGATCTAAAAACTAAAAATATGAACTGACTCGTTGGAAGAAGATTTCAGCTCACATTAAGAAACAAATACTATTGTACAATACCAAAGATTATATACCGATGGGGCCACAATTATATATAACAGCAATGAGATAACATGAACAAGAAGATAACACGTATTGCTTGAGTAAGAAAGAGATAAACATAGTAGCAAATATTCGAGAAGGCTTGAAGCATAATTTAATTATGACATTTGTCAACTAAACATGCCTACTAAAATATTTTTTTTCTTATGGCCATCTCTTTCTTACTCAAGCATTCTATTTTGTTATTCATGTTATCTCATTGCTGTTATATATGATTATGGCCCCATTGGTATATTCTTTGACAATACCGTAATTCGCCCTTACTGGCTTTATGGCTGTGCAAGTAGATCGACAAATTGACACAATTACGCCTTCAGTTGGGGGGGGGGGGGGGGTGGATGGCATGGAAATAAATCTATTTGCCACAGATGTTTAATATTGAAAATCGTACGACACTCATTAATGACCAATAGAAAAATTAGTTCACGAGCCGTATCCAAGACAACAAAAAAATTTTTTGGAAATTTTTTGTAGGTAGACATTACTTCTTTTTAGGGTTTGTGTCGTTACGATTTTCTTACCGAATCTGCATTTGAGCATTAATTCATATCCGGAAATTATTTTTCGTGCACTCAACAACGTCCTAATTTGCCCTCACGTCCCGCTCGGGCAAATTAATACGACGTTGTTGAAACGCACTCAAAAAAATTTCCAGAAAGAATTAATGCTCTTATGAGATTATATGTGAAAATCGTACGACACTCATTAATGACCAATAGAAAAATTAGTTCACAAGCAGTAACCAAGACAACAACAAAAATTTCTTGGAAATTTTTTGTAGGTAGACATTACCTTCTTTTTAAGGTTTGTGTCGTTACGATTTTCTTACCGAATTTGCATTCGAGCATTAATTCATATCCGGAAATTATTATTCGTGCATTTCAACAACGTCCTAATTTGCCCTCGCGTCCCGCTCAGGCAAATTAATACGACGTTGTTGGAACGCACTCAAAAAAATTTCCGGAAAGAATTAATGCTCTTATGATATTATATGTGAAAATTATTCTTTTAAATTAGTGGGTCTACCTTAAATAAATAGTTACATAGTAATTCATAAATATATTTTTCATTTAGTGAAAGTAAATGGGCAACGTTAATTGGCAATTGAATATTGCTGTCTAACAATGTCTTGTAAATGATCTCAATTTTATCCTTATTCTTGGAGCAACTAAAAAGTATATGATTAATGTCACACAAAGGTCTTAATATCATAATATATGAGTTAATCCACTGGGCGTCTTCCCCTTCGTGTCTATTACTAGATTATGCAATGAGGGAGAGAAATGCGTTATTTTGCTGAGGTACAATTTCTGACTCGAGGGCGAAGCCCGAGAGTCAGAAATTGCACTGAAGCAAAATAGCATTCTCTCCGAGTTGCATATACTATTTTTTTCACGTTGCAGAAAGATTTAAAACGAAAACCCGTTTTGTTTAAACGTCATTTATTGACATTTTAGTTACAATTATTTTAAAATTAGTAGCCTATGGTAAATTTTAAAGTTGGTGGCACTGTAAGTAATTATTATTTTTTTATTTTATTTAATTTGCACTCATCCAACAGCCGTTAGGCCAATTACAGGCGTCGCTGTGACAAAAGCTCACAATCATGTCAAATTCAAGGTTGGCAAGTTTGCGTCAGTTTGTGTCAAAACTGACGCAAAACCTAACCTGATAACCTCGAATTTGACATAATTGTCCTGTCAGTCATAATGAAAAATTCCTAGGGAAATTGTTATTCAGAGATTCCTCAATGTATCGCTCAGCGACATTGCTAAAACTCCATCCCCCATGTCTTTTCAAACTGGTAATGTCTGCACCAGAATCAACTAAAATAGTCGCAGAAGAGCGACGGAAGCAATGGCCGGTGTATTCTGCCGGATTTGCTAAATTTAAATAAGCAGCAACCACTTGGGGCATTTTCTGAATTGATGAATTCCCACTACCTGTCGACAACCCTTTCCCTTCTGATATTTGAAGAAAAATCGAACGGTGTTCATGTTCTCCGGTCGTAATTCAACATACTTGCGGTAAAGATTTAAGTACTTGTCATTAACAACAAATGACCGTGGTTTCTTGGTTTTAGAGTCAGGTATATGTACTAAAAGCTGGATTGTAGGTCTTCTATATCTGGTAAAGTCATCTTAACTAATTCGTCCATTCTACAGGCACCGGAAATGCCAAATATTAAAGCAACCTAAAAAGTACATCGGTGTATGCTATCAGAATGAACATTTAATTTTGTAACTTACTTTAATCATTAGATATTCCGTATCTGAAACGTCGAAAATAAACTTATTGATTTCAGCTTTACTTAAAATCTTGGACTTCTTAGGCCTGTATCCTTCACTTTGTCTTTTCAATAAAGAACAAAGTTTTGCGAATTTCGATATATCAACATCGTGTTTAATTGCGAGGATTGACCTTAACATTGAGTAATTTGACCACAAAGTTGACGATTTCATTCTCATCACAACATTTTCCGAAAAGGAACTCGCTTTTTTTCCATTCGAAAATCCATAAAAGGCCGGTACGCTTGCTCGTATTTCTCCCTCGATTTCTTCGGAAGCAGATTTAAAGTAGCAGTACTTACTGCTTCCACAATTTCTGGTGGAGTTCCCGGGATAGATTCGTCTTCACTTGACATGTTTATTAAAAAGCGGCAAATGGCGTCGTCTGACAACTACAATGTTGATACTTCTCCATGGACACCGACGTTCATTATTTTCAAGGCATCGCTTATTCTTTTCTTTATAAAATAATTTTTAGAGTTTCAATGTTTTCAGGCTGTTTTTTACGATCGGGGGAAAAATAGTATGTGTACCTCGTAGGAAAAGCAACATTCCCCGACTCTGTGCTGCTGGACTCGGCTGACTCCTCGCCCAGCAATATTCACATCGCCCGGGAATGTTACGCTTTTCCTACTCGATACACAATATAGTAGAGAGGCCAAACTAAATTAACTCGTCAAATAACGATTTTCGTAGGACTGAGTAGGTTTATACCAACAAGTGGTAACTTCTTATTCGGTGGTGTTTCCTGAGTATGAAAAATAATGTTGTCGCTTTCTCAGCTTGTGGAGTGAGGAGCTATAACGTCACAAAGATGGTCATTCTTGGTTCCAGGTTTTAGTACAGAAAACCAGGGTTTAACCCAAACATCCAAAAAGAAAGTTCTACCCAGCAGCAAACTGTTTAGTACCCTCCTCTTAGTAAGTGGTAAAAAGTTGCACAAAATTCCGCGTCGGGTTTAGGGGGGAGGGGGGTGGAAAGCTAGAAAGGTGGTAAAATGGTAGGTTTCAACAGTTTTTCGCGAATATCTCGTTAACTATGAGATTTAGCGCAAACCTTATCTTATACAAACTTAATCTATATTCAATTTACAATAAAAATGGTCTTATGCATTTTTGACTTCTAGACAAGAGTTACGGAGATATTGAGGGGGTAATGATGTCATTATTTTCTAGTTAGCTTGGGATTCATCGTAATCACTTGAAAATGAGTATGTTTCGTTAATAAAGAATATGTTTCGTTATGAAAAGTACTTAGTAACGCATTATGAACATATGAACATTTGTATGTGTGTATGTATGTATGTGCGCCTATGTGTATGAATCTGACAATATATCTACATTGCTCCCCTCCTTTGTCGTTTTTATCTTCATTTTGCCTATTTTTCCTTTTAGATAATTCATCGTATCGTTTTCCTCTTTCCCATTTGAGCTTTTATAATTAATGCTACTTAAATTACCTCTATCTTTTGTCATATTTTCCTAAAAATATAAAACCATGTGGATAGCATTGAAACAAGGTTGACTACAAACTTTATCTAATAATAATACATGCTTTTCAGTAAATTCAATGTTCTTCAATGCAAAGTGGTATGTACAACGTGCATGGTAGTTACATAATAATAAATTACAGCAATTAGTAACCTAAAAATCGTTAAGCTCTTTTTCATGTTGAAGATTATCTTTATCGATGCCGTCGTCAATAATTAGTACATCTCTGTTGGTGCACCTATGTCCGGAGAAATTCTTGCACATATTTGAGCATTTCTAGCCACTCTGACGACGCTCACAGTTTCTGACACACCCCGTATTATAAGTGCAAACAATGAGGGATTTTTCAGTATCAGCTGTCTTTGTGGTTGCAACTGGACGCAAATAACCACCAATCCTTTTCCAACTCCATTTTAGTGAATCTTTATTGACATTGAGCCATTGCTACACTTGATGGTAAACTCTATAAGAGCGTTGTTGTCCAGCTGCTAAAGTGGGGGAAAGTACAGCCAACCTCAAATTTGTGTGTACAGGCTTCTTTGCGATGGTCTGCAAGTAACATTGAAGGCGCAGATTATCCAAATTATCTGCATTTGTTGATGCAAATATCGAAAGGAAGAAATGGTTCCAGCATCAGCTAGCGCATCTGGGTCTGCATTTGGGTTGTTAAAAGTCAACAGCTTTGTGTAAAGCTCCTTGTCACTTTGCACTTTTTTAGAAGGCGTTATTTTTTCCGTTCTATAAATTGAAGAAACGGTATCACATCCGGCGAAAGTGTAAGCTGTCAAGAGAACATCCTTCATTTCCCCGATACCACGCTGTATGCACCAGTGCAGTAAACTTTTTCTTCTTGCTTACCTTTCTTCGGTACAATCATCTTCAACTGTTGGTTGGCTGGAGCATGCACAACCAACAAGACCAATAAATCGGTGTCATTGCCAATTACGATAGCCTTTGTTTCCTTCTTTGATTCGTCAATTGCTGTGAAAACGATCTTGATGTCAGCACCACCTTCTGCCTGAATCACTTTGCAGCCAGTTTGCTGTTGTGTACAGTGATTAGGGCAATCAGTTGCATCTTGTTTTTAGTATTAGTTAGAAATTTTGCTTGTCCAAGAGTAACATTAATTCCATCTTCCACTTTCACTTCAACATGTGTAGTAGTGGATGATGTGCGCAAATGTACGAGTATGTCGTCTTTGGTGCTGGGTGCTTCACCATAACCATCTCTCCTCCCCACTTCCTTGATATAATACAGTTGGAGCGAATATTACGAGTTCATAGGAGCAATTTTTGAATTTTTGCCAAACAAAAAAAAGTTACATTTTTACCCCCTCTTTATCTCCGCAATCCTTTACTGGACTGCAAAAATGCATAAGACAATTTTTATTTTAAATTAAATGTAGATTAATTTTGTATAAGGTAAAGTTCACAGTAAACTTCACAGGTAACGAGATATTTGCAAAAAACTGTTAAAACCTACCATTTTACCACCTTTGTGACGTCATAGCTCCTCACTCCACAGGCTAAGAAAGCGACAACAGGAGTTTTTCTACTGAGGAAACACCGCTAATTACGATGGTATCACTTGTCGGTATAAACCTACTCAGTCCCACGAAAATAATTATTAATTCTCTTGGCCTCCCTACTAATATACTATAAGACTATAATTATAAAATCTGCTCATTAAAAATCTGGTTACTAAGATATAAGCATTAAAAATACTGGGATCAAGAGACCGTCAACGACTTTTTTAATGGAGTGGTTAAGCAGCGGAGTCCTGCATTGGCTGTGGTAATTAAAAATAATGCACCAATGATACACGTGCACAAAATCCTCCCGTATTCTTAGAGAGACATACGGCTAATTAATTACAATAAAAATTGAAAGTCAAAGTACAAAGACACAACTTTGGGATTTAAAAAAAGCCTATTCGGGATAATAAAAACAAATTACTCGTGAATCATGAAATTTAAAAAAAAATATGGCCATCGAGTTCATATCTTCACATATTACTTCCATAACATACAAATCTAGTAGAAAAATATAAGACGAATTATATGCCTTGCAATGTATAAATGTAGGTTCAAAAAGATGGCGTACTGTTTGTGAGCATTCGAAATCTAAAACGCGTCGTCGCCGTTTCCTCATTGCATTCAACGCGTCGTGGTTACTCAGAACGACCAAAAAGCGAAAACTTAATACTCGTACATATTAAAATAATTTCTCATATTGTAACAATTTCCAAACACTAGCAACAACTAGAAACAAACCTTTAGTAAAGCCATATTTACAACGATAAAACTGCTCTATTTACATGATATTCTTGACCTCAAAAAATAATAAATACAGTATATAGTTTCAATCCTAACAAACAGAGATTATTATGGGTACAATGTAGAAATTCTAGGATGCGAATATCAATGTATTATATAGCGAATCGATTCCAATAAAGGACATTGAATACCATAATAATAGAATGTGTGAATAGGTGTGTAATAAACAAAACAAATTAAAAAAAAACCAGCGGTGGCATTCGAACTGCAGCGACCACGAACGAGCCTGCGAAAGCGATTTCAACGCTGGGTAGTAGCTTGCGAGCAGCTCGCCCGTTCATCGATCGCATGCTGCCGCGTAAGACTCCGCACATCTCTTACGACATTTGCCCTGAATGTGTTGTACCCCATTTTTGGCAAGGGCAAATCCTGAGCTATGTGAAAATTATTACTTTTATCTATTTCTTAGTTAAAGCAAAAATAAACAAAAATTTATGTTTATAAGGTTCTCACGCTGTCCCTGTATATATTTTGGGTCCAAAATATGCCCTTTTTTGTCAGGGGTAAAATCTGAGCTATGTGCAATATATTACTTTTATTTAAGTAGTAGTTCTTGAATTAAAGCAAAAATATGCATAATTATTCTTTTTTAAGATGCTCACCTTGTATATTTTACCGAAAATGTCTCTGTTTCACGCCAGGAAGGCATATAATTCGCATGCAAATTATCATCCTCGTCCAACAAATAGTTTTTGACTTATATCAGCAACAGACAAACACACGGAATTGCGAAAGCCTGCTTTTCGTCATCTAGGGACTCGGAAGGTGATTTTTTCGCGATTGCAACACTTCCTTCGTCTTTTAGATAAGGGAAGTAAAAAGTACAAGTGAGAACGAACCTAATATAAAGGTATAAGTTTACAATTTCTTGAAGAAAATCTAAAAGAGAAAGCATTGCAACATCGACCGACAACATTTCTGTACAAGATAGTTCCAGTTTGACTTACGGTTTTCAGTGCAGGTGTGGCTGAAGTTTATTGACGGAAGATCACTATCTTCCAAGCTTCATCAGGGGGCAAGGAATTAGATGCTTTGCCAAAGTAAATAGGCGTTTCGACGCGAAACTAGCGCTACCGCTGTTAGCCGTCAATAAGGCAAAATATAAACCTGTATCAACCATTAGCTGGTAATTAACGGCCGTCAACACTGTACAAACTTTCCTCCAATCTACATGATTACACATCACATAAGTGTAAAAATTAGATTGTTATCGGCATTTTAAAATTTATAAATTTCGAGAGCAGTCGCTGTCGAAGTTCACTTCAGCTGTAATTGACCCATCAGGAAAGTTTCCGAGTACATTTCGTTCTAACATTTTGAGCATACATTTTTCAGATGTTATTCACATATTATGAAAGTAAATATCTTTAGGAACAAATTTAACATAACTCTAACTTAAAAATTACTATTGCTAAATTTGACAAGTGCAGTAAATATTTTTTGACTCCTACAGAACCTACTTTTAAGTGTTTTTAAAAACTTCTAGAAATATTAACATGTAAAACATCAAATTTTTGTATTGAAAAATTTCTAATTAGCATAAACATTTGCCTACAAACAATAAACAATCTATTGTAAAACAGTTAACGCAAATTTTAAAAATTACTTCTAAGAAACTACCAATCAACTGCGGTACAATAGCATGCTATCTACAGTGTAATTACTGAGTTTTGTGCTATATTAAATCTCCGGAACAATAATAAACTTTAAAGGTAATTATGTGATCACGCACTGGTGACAGTTTCACTTACATTTCTAAAACAACCCCGGAGTCAACGACCTACATAAAATGTATAAGTTCTTGATCCGGTGTACCCCACAAGCAATATTCTGATAAATCCAGCACATAAACTCGCAAACTATAAAGACTTCAGCACAAAGAGGGTTCGCAAATATGCATGTATATGAAAACGACTTTTTCCAAAACTGTACAAATATTCGGAACGGACAGAAAATTGCGTAGTCTACAAATTTACGTCTGCCTCCCCGGCTTTGTTTAAATCCTCGCGAGGGCGAGATGGAAATAAGGCCTTCTACTTGAAAATATTTATTTCAAATTGATTCTTAAGGGAAACAATCAGCGGAAGCCATAAAATCCACAATTTATATTTCATTTTCACCCCGACCTGAAAAGTAGGCATTTGTAGTGAAGACTGTAAGGACAAACCTTTTTTATTGTAGCATTTGTTTGAACGCCTATTCTTGATTTGGGTAGTTTGACTTTATTACTTTATTAAATGCAAATTTTGGATATGAAAACTTTCTACCTTCTCTCTGTTTTTTATACAGTAAAGTTAGTTATTTATATATATTAACAAATGGGTAAGTAGTTTTTTTTTAAAACCATTGAAGTTTAATTAATATGCATGTGTATATTTTAACAAGTTATAGAATAAAATGGCCAAAATAATTCAAAGTTTTCTGGAATACCTTTTAATTTTTTCTCAGCTTAATACCTTTGCTCGATGAAGTACCTTTTTAAACCAATGCAATATTACATCAATAACAAGTGCTGACCTTCTATAACTATACAGAAAAAATTATCAGTTAAGTAGCATGTAACAGTGTAGTCATTATCATCTGAAAGGCACTATAAATTAATGGAGTTCCTGTGCCAAACAACATTTTTATATTTTTTTATTAGTCCGGCATCACAGCGACTGTGGTTTCCAATTTACATGATTTTCTGTCATCCCAATCTCCTTTATGGAGATTTCTTTCAGGCATTGCCTTTGAGTTTTCTTTCCTCCAAGTTTCTCTAGAGCGCTATCTATTTGTTTTTCTTACTACATACTTCATTACATTTTTTGGAAGCCTGTCATCAGTGATTCTATTAACTTGTCCATACCGTGTTATCTGTTTTTTGTATCTCTTCCATTATTGTTCTTTTCTTTTTTTCGACGACGCATATTTTTATTCCTTATATGTTTCGTTCTTGGTACCACGACAATCTTCTTAAGAAATCCATCTCGTCGCTAATAATTTTCTCTCCTTGTTTCTATTTATTTGCCACCCTTCGCATTCATAGGTTAACGTGCTTCTGATGATAATTTCATATACAGTGTGTCCAAGATAAGGAGGGCCAGTATGGGGATCTCGGTAATGGTAAGAGATACAAATTTGGTTAAATGAGAAGAAAGTTGCGCAATTAAAGGACTAAAAAAATGACGTCTAGAAATCCTTGATATGATTTTTCGTTTTTGAATTATCTCAAAAAACCCGAATTTTTGGATTTTCTTTTTTATTTTTTCCTGGCGTTAATATTAAAGTTAGTGCGAAACTGATTACACTTCTTTATAGCAACTTTTAGTGCACTTAATGATTACCTTATCAATTTTTTTATCCGACGTTTCGTCTTCGAGAAACCATCATCAACTTCATTTTTTTAAATACGGTCCTGATTTTCTGATGCCAAATTTGCAAAGCCCTTTTTATTATGCATTCAACAATGTGCCACATATTATGGTTTAATTACGTTTCGAGCTTTTTTCTGATCATTATCAGAAAATTGTTTAGATACGGACCTGCATTTCTCATAATTTTGTAAAAATAAGTTCATACAGTAAGTTAGGCCTTTTTACATGCCGTTAAAATATTAAAATGCACATCATAATGTCATAATTCTGATACATTAATTTAAAACCAACCAATAACTATTAACAATAAACAAAAAAGAAATGAACAAAATATAGGCAGAAAGAATAACAAAACGAACATTGAAACCATTTAATAGGTATTAAATTTACAGAAGGTACTCAAAAAGGTTGCCATCATTCTCTATGCATATTTAACATCTAACTGTAGAATCTAAAACATTATTCAGCAATACTGGCGTTATACTTTGAAAGGCTTCAAGAACCAATCTTCTAAGTTCTTCTTCTATTTCAAAACGTTAAATACCTATTACATTGTTTCAACGCTCGTTTTCTCATTCTTTCTGCCTATCTTTTGTTCATTTATTTGTTGTTTATTGTTAATAGTTATTGGTTGCTTATTAAATTAATGTATCAGAATTATGACATTATGATGTGCATTTTAATATTTTAACGGCACGTAAAAAGGCCTAACTTACTGTATGAACTTATTTTTACAAAATTATGAGAAATGCAGGTCCGTATCTAAAAAATTTTCTGATAATGATCAGAAAAAAGCTCGAAACGTAATTAAACCATAATATGTGGCACACTGTTGAATTCAGAGTAACAAGGGCTTTGCAAATTTGGCACCAAAAAACCAGGACCGTATTTAAAAAAATGAAGTTGATGATGGTTTCTCGAAGACGAAACGTCGGATAACAAAATTGATAACGTAATCATTAAGTCCACTAAAAGTTGCTATAAAGAAGTTGAATCAGTTTCGCTCTAACTTTAATATTAACGCCAGAAAAAAATTAAATAGAAACTCCAAAAATTCGGTTTTTTTGAGATAATTCAAAAACGAAAAATCATATCAAGGATTTCTAGACGTCATTTTTTTAGTCCTTTAATTGCAAAACTTTCTTCCCATTTAACCAAATTTGTATCTCTTACCATTACCGAGATCCCCATACTGGCCCTCCTTATCTTGGACACACTGTATATGCATTTTCTTTATAGTGTTATAAAATGAAGTTACCGACAATACATACAAATATACAAACAACTTTTCGACAGGGAATTGAATTTAATGTACCAGTTACTTTTCTAGCACTATTTATTCTGCTGCGAATCATCGTTTTGCATTTTCCTGTTTTGTCTCGATTAGTTCTTAAATATAAGTAGTTATTGCTCCTTTTTATCGATGTTTCTTCTACCATATCAATATCTTGATTTATGTTACCAATGTTAATATACGCTGTCTTCCCTGGATGTATTGTTAGTCCTCATTTAGAGTATTCTTCACTTATTTACTTTCTTATTATACAGGGTGCCACTGAAAGAAATTCACTTTTAAAACGCCATAACTTCTTTATCTTTAACTTATTTACATAGATAATTATAACAATTGAAAAAAGAATCTTGGCAAATTAAGTATGAAAAATTACATCGGTTAGATGTTGCCCCTGATGGAGTATGCACTCTTCCAAACATACCCTTGCGTTTTCCATTAG
Organism: Agriotes lineatus; assembly: GCA_940337035.1. NCBI lineage: Eukaryota > Metazoa > Arthropoda > Insecta > Coleoptera > Elateridae > Agriotes > Agriotes lineatus. The sequence goes on along the minus strand of CALNHX010002503.1, from coordinate 148,074 downwards.
TTTCTTGCTCCCCAACTTCATGGACTCGTCAGATTCAATGACGAAGCATGGTTGCAGGAGGATTGAGCCACTAGTCATACGGCAGCTATTACTTAAGAAACCGTACGATAACTTTTTCCAGAAAGATTAATTTCTAAAAGAAGAAACATTAACTATCCCCCAAGAAGTCCTGACTTGACTCCACTGGAATTTTTTAATGGGGTAATCTCAATAGCAGGAAGTATATTGTATACTGTATAATAATCCACGTGGAAATTTACAACATCTTAAGGACCATATTCGAGAAGAAATCAATACCGGTGGAACTTTGTCAACGCATAATGGCAAACGAAAGGGTGTGTTTGGAAGAGTGCATACACCTTCAGGGGCAACATCTAACCGATGTAATTTTTCGTACTTAATTTCCAAAGATTCCTTTTTCAATTGTTATAATTATCTACATAAAAAAGTTAATAATAAAGAAGTTATGGCGTTTTCAAAAGTGAATTTCTTTCTGAGACACCCTGTATCGTCGGCATCTTCGAAATCTTGTGCTATTAACTACTGCCATCCTCTGCGTAGTGCAGTGTATACAGTGTTATGTCGCCTTCTATTATATATATTATAATAGTTGCATTGATAGGGGTTTCCCCTAAAATTTTAAATAGGTTTGTAGTAGGTAAATTATCATACGCCTCATAAGCTCTACAAATACAAAATGTGTTACTGCTGCTTTCTTTCTGAATCAGTTGTTTAAAGCATAATCTCTTTTCTACAGTTTGTAAGGGAAGATAGACGGTCGGCCTTACCTTTTGGCGAAAGTTGTACTTGATATTTTGCCGACTGGTAACTATCGGCCTAAATGGGCTAACTAGTCGCGAGGGTCGGGGTTCCAACTATGCTGAAAAGAAATACCAAACGAAATACGAAGAGAATGGGCGCCAGGTCCTCGACTCAGATCTAATCCTTGTGCCGGACCGTTCACAAGGTCGGAGATAAAAACCAGCAAGTTAAACAAAATAGCAACGACCAATAAAAATATCACAGCTTTATTCAATTTGGTACTATAGTGCGTCACATACAAAATCAACCACAAAATCAAACAAGACCAAACAATATAGCAATAAACAAATATCCATATACAAATCGATATACCAACGATAAACACATTAAAAATAGTCAAAGGTACTGCATCAATACATTTCAAAAAAAAAGCATAAATATGTTAGTCGAGGGCTAAACAATAAACTTCAAATGTAAACTATCGTAAATATTCAAACGAGTTGCTAACCAAAGTAGCAGCACCGGCACAATAATTCGTCCGCATCCTGTGAAGCAGGGTGTGACGAAGCTAGAGCTATGCAAGCGAAAGGCTAACTAATACCCCGAATGTTAGCTTATAATTTTAATGTAACGACAAAATTTCAAAGGCTCGAAGCCCGCTGTTACGGATTGTATGATCATACAGGCGTGGCGGTTTCTGTTTTAAACGCATCAGGTTATTATATGATTGAACAAAGCAATGGCTTGAATTATGCTCCTCACAAAAGCTAGACTTATAAATCGCCGACAATCAAGTTGTGAAAATCCTAAATATTGAGCATAAGGCTACCGTGAGCGGTTCTTTAGACACGACCAACGCCCTAATAATGACATTTGACAGATTAACCACTGCAAAGAAGCTAGTGAGAAGCAGTGACCGAAGTTGCATAAAATTACAATTAATCTGTGTTCTAGGTAAGCTAATCTATCCTAGAATAATTAACAGCACAACTGAATGTTTTGTTACGTTACAGGGCACAGAGCAAAAAGGCCTCCAACACAAATTACTACTAACTAACGGTAAGCAAACCTAAATGTAACAAGCCATTCGATAACACAAAAATATCTACGTTTTAATATCACGAGCATGGCTAATACAGCTACCATGAACAGTCTACTCTGAAATTACACGAAGTGCAATACGAATCAATAAAATAAGCCCAAATGCAATATACACAATAAATTTCAATTCGACCGACATTTCTCAAATACAAATTTACACAAATAATCCTACAATATGCACGCTATACGAAATGCCTATAATTAGCAGAGCAGTTAATACGCTAATTCAGGTATACACACCTCAGTAAAAGTCATACGAATCACGCATGCTGTTTTCCAGGGTCGAGCGCAAATCAACAGCAAGCTCGGAAGCATCTGGTGCGCCAAGGAGCCGACTCCCGACAGCATTGCGAGCGTCGCAGGGAGGGTGGCGAACAGACGATGCCAGTACCAATTACACAAAGCACCAAATACGGTAAGCGAACCAAATCCATATTACGAACATTTTCCTGGGTGGATCCAAAACTCAGTAGCAAATGCAATCCATAATGCGATCCCAAATTAATGCAATTCCAAATTAATGCGATTCCAGATTAATGGCTAAACATACAAATTTTCCCAAATAGATTACGGCGTTCAAAAGAGGGAAACGTAGGCAAACACCATGTACGAACCTTAAGATGTTGTGCAGCCAACTCGTTAAGCCAAGCGTGCGAAGTGTGAACGTCCCAAGAAATCCGTCTGTGACGAAACGAATGCCGGAGACACCAATACCAATCTCCGGAACATTCCAGCAGGGGATGCGAAGTAAGGTATTGTATCATTTAGGAAAATAAAGCAAATAACCGAATCTGACTAATTTATTTCAATCAATAAATAGGAAAATGTCAAAATGAGCGTAACAAGTTGAACTGCCGGCTTTGAATTCTGATTGTTCTTCTCTTTGATATAGTTGATAAGCGTTTGTAATGAGTCTTGTTATAATTCATGCATCTATTGGTGTAATCCAACTCTCTTTCTAAAGAAATTTCCCATTATTTGGTGAAGCTTATCAATTCTATACTTGATTAATTCCGAAGTGATCCAGCGAGGGACAACTGCTTTTCTACATTTATTTCGCTCGTCTGAAAGACAAAGGAAGTATTGTAATCGTAAAAAAATCATCTTCCGATCTTCATGTTTTAAGGTTCCTACATGACGCAAAACAGGTTTTCTTAATTCCGTGTGTCTCTCCGTTTATCTGTCTGCTTGTTGCCGTATGACTCCAAAACTATTTATTGGGGTAGGACGATATTTTGCTTGCGGATTGTATGCCTTCCTGACATGAAACCGGGAATATGTGGGTAAAATATATACAGGGTAAGAACTTTAAAAAAGAAAACTCTTCCTATTTTTGCTGTAACTCCAAAACTATTACTTAAATGAAAGTAGTATTTTGCACATAGCTCAGGTTTTAACCCTTGACGACAAAGGGAATATTTTTGACCCAACAGATACTGGTGAATACCAAAAATGTTATTAAAGAGATACAGGATAAATGTTCTAAAAAAGACATGAAGAGGCAACGAATAACTGCGTTATGTTTAATTCAGCCTCTTCGCACGGAGGCGAGGGCTTCAGCATCGCCGTATGCGAGAAGCGGTCGGACGGCTTTCTTCGGTCTATATTATTACCTACACACAGGCCAAAAGACAACATTAGAAATAACAGCTGCTACTCATCTTTATCAGTTTCATTTTTAATGTCATCAAATAAAGGCTCTACAGGGCAGACTGGTTACAAATCTTCCATCTTCTACCATACCCCCTAGAGAAAATTTCATGCTTTTTAAAGGCTAACTTCCAAGATAATTCATACGGAAAATATTATCAGTTTGGTAGAATCTTTCTTGCGTAGGTACACTTCCTAAAGACGTGGTCGATGTTGCCCTCTTCGAAACTACCAGATGTTTACGATCATCTAAACCTATCAAGAGTAAATTACTAAAGAGGAGGCACATTTTCTTAACAGGTTACGTGCCATTTCCGATAACTGGATTTTGCTCGTAGATAATCTTAATGCTACAGCGACCCAACTTTCAAAATGAAATGGCAGGTTACTCCTCTTATAGAATCTTTTGATATGGCCACTGAAATCTAACCAAGATTGGCTCCTCGCGATTCGAAGCCTACTCCGCTATACGGTCGTCCCAAAATTCACAAAGAGGATATTCCGCTTAGGTCCATCGTCAGTACCATAGATTATCCGACTTACTCGTTAGACAAATAAGTAACCAATATTTTCAGAAGGTTCCGTGGTAAATCCTCACCTTATTTGGAAATTAATCACATTCCATCGAACTTATATATAATATAAACGTTGAACCCTTTACTAACGTTCTTATTCCCGATTCTATAGTCATAATCCAACCGTTGTATCATAGCATAGTGAGATGTCTTTAAGTCTATCTTCCTCATTGAAAAATACCTTTATTCCACCTATTATCTGCTCCAAGGATAGTTCTGTACTTATATCACTGCTGCGACCATGAGTTCGCATCTTTCATTTATCGTCGCTAATATCTGTATGAAAAATTTCGAAATCATGACTCTGAAATCTTTATACTTGAAAGTCAAGGTTTTGGTCCGATACATTGACAATACCTTTATCATTTGGTCGCGTGATAATAGCTATTTACACAAATTTTACGTTAGGAAATCATTATAGTGACTCTAGATTTCTGTAGTGAGATTTTGTCTAATTTCCAAATTAATCCACATAACTTTGTAAAGCTTTGGTGTAATATCCATTGTAACATAAACACAAATGCGGGAAGTAAACAATATTGGCTTCCATTGGTTGGAAATTGACAGTTTTGTTTCCTAAAACCAGACAGCAAAAGCCAACTTTCTAACAGTGAGTAAAAGAACACTTTACCTATCTTCTTAAATAATTTAAATAGATAATACCTAGACACTTTTATTGTACCATGGATATAGAAGGCAAGGGCTCTTCCTTTTTTTACGTACATATTTCTCGCCAACTCAATGCTAAAGTTGGATATTCTGTATATATAAAAAAGTAAGAAAAAGTTTTTTCCCGCTGCTGATCATATAAGTCAGTGATACAGCTTTAGTAACAAAACGTGTAAGTCAGTGATTATATTTGTTTGCTGCTTTCCCTTGACAACGGAACTTAATATTATTATTAAGTTCCTAGGATAATAAAATCAGCAACGCAAGATGCAGACTTAGACGTTTTGTTTATAATTGCAAGTGTTTATGTGACATGTGACACTCACTGGTAACACGACTCACGAAAATTAATCCTGGTGGCAGGTGACAAACCAAACGATTTTTTCAAAAATCTAGGCAAATTTCGATAAGCAGCGGGAAAAATATAACTCGGAATGTATCGCCTATTAACATTTTCGGCAGGCAACAAGCCGCGGCTTTGCCTTGGCTTGAACTTGCCCACCTCAAGTGTTAATAAGTTCTTGCATTCCTTGTTACTTAAATAGCTATAATCTAATTAAACCGTCTAAGCAGTGGAGCAGAGCCTCTGTCGCCTTGGGCTACGGTGTGACAGCTGCTGTCGGCGTGTGCTATTAACTCGGGTGACAAGTATGTTCATATATCAGTATAGCGACGCATTATTCAAACCCAGGATGGTCCAGGGGTAGAATGTTCGCCTGCCACGCGGGCGACCTGGGTTCGATTCCCGGTATATGCGTCCTTTTTTTTTTAATTTATGTTAATGAATCTCTCTTAAATTAGCTAACCGAAGCGTAGTTCGGGTGACTCACTAGTCATATATGATATCGCTGTTGAATTTTTACCTGCGGTTTTAAAAAGTTTACCTCAAAAAGGTAAATTTACAGCTCTGAAATGCTCAATTTTGTCACCATTAAAATAATGAAAAGGATTGATAAAGGAATAGCCATCACTAACTGGCAAGTGGTAATATTACTTATAATTAAAAATGCTTGTAAATTGCAAATTGCACCGGATTCGAATAATATTTAATTTTAAGTTTCTTGTTGTCTTTTTAACACTTAGTTGTTTAGGTTTGCCTTCTGCTGTGGACTGTGGTTGAAAAGGCGTTATTCAGAACATTAAATAACGCGACAAATAAGTAATACGGACTTTTAACGGGGTAATTCAGCAACATTGTGATACTATGCCTATATCACTATGAAGTTAGTATAGATACCATTCAATTGCAAAACCTGTTCAAAGTAATGTATGTTATCGTTCTGCGCTACGTAGCGCCCATTACGAATGCCGAAGAAGTTAAAAGAAATGCATCGCTTTTCCTATATAGACCATTCGATAGATACATTTGTAAATATATAGAACTCCCCTCAAATGTGTGTAATATTTCAGATTCAGACTGGAACAGGCGTGATACAATCTCATCTCGCTAACATGCGTATATGATCAATGCGACTGGTGCGTAAAATCTAAGGGGGTTGCGCCATACAAGTGCGGCGTACATCGATTCAGAAAGCTGCGATAAAGCTTCAGGGGGGTTCCTGTGCATGGAAAATGCATAACTTTTATCTGATTTGTACTGTATTGCTGTAATATATCCAACAAACGGGCAAACGGTTGCGAAGTTATTACTTCAGTTATCGCTGATATTTATCTTATCCATAAATGAGCTATATTTTGTAACTCACGAATAGAAACTGTCGATTAGCAATTTATTCGTGTCAGGCATAAAAGTGTTGTTAATATTTATGATTTACTACCGTCCGAACCGTTCTTAAGCAGTTGCGAAAGAAATTGGCGAAGTGACGCCGGTGGCGGCGCGGCCCGTTATTATAAAATACGACGGGAGAACTTTATAATATTTCCGGACCATTTCTTCCATTTATCTGCCTCTATTTCACTGGAATTTCCATAACAGCGCCATATGACAAATAATTCACTGCTACAATAGTCGCCGGACGATGAAACGTACCTGCAACACGAACAACCACATGCTTCACATACATAGAAACGCAGAAACGTAACTTAAGCAATTAAATACAAAACTTATTCGGTATAAAAATTGGTCTTTGTATATATTAGTATAGTAGAGTATATTAAAATACAAGTTGCAGAAGGCATCTATTTAACCACGAATTTGAAATTCCGAAACGAGCCGCATAGCGGATTAAGAAATAAAAATGTTTTTTTCTATTTTGCGTTTAGAATAACTCCATTCTAACACTCAAACGACGTCATTTGGGTGCTAGAATGGAGTTATTCTAAACGCAAAATAGAAAAAGTAATATTCTAGAAGCCCCTATCAAGCTTCATCAACAGGAACCAAACCAAGAGATTTAATCCTTGATTTTCATAATAATGATGCTGGTATAAAGACCAATTGGTATACCTTGGTATACCTAACTAATAATTTTTCTCGTATTTATTACGTAGCAATTGCTTACAAAGCAACTTACTTTCTTGCTAGCCAGAAGAGTTGACATTGTGTCAAGTATATGCGATCAAAATCCATCAACGACACGCTTGAAGAAGTCTCAACGTAACAAGATTTTTTGGTTTGTTTGTTACTAAACTGATATTGTTAATAATTTTACCAAGTTTGAATTGTAGCTTGTGAATAAGTAAATAATCCTAAAGCCTCGTAGAGAAGCAGTTATCGATTCCAAACACATGCGCTTATAACATAAAATCAACTAAATTTGCAATACAGGCCAGGAGTCAAGAGGGTCGATGGAGATAGCTCCACATTAGTATTAAATTATGTATTGAGATGTCACCTCCATATTAAACTTGAATTAGACCCAATGACGTAACTGCCAATTGTAGACGTTCTTCTTTCACAGCCGATCCCTAAAATAGAATATTAAGGGTAATACAGTTCGTATCGTTTAGTTTTCTACTTATTATATAATTAACACAACTTTTTAAAAAAAAATTGACATATAATCGACTGTTTGTTTGTAAATAGAACAAAATACTGCATGACACTGGTTGTAATAAGCCGTCTACGTGTTTTTGCCTTTGGCCTATCTAATTTTGCATTTTAGTACAGTAAAATTGTCGTTTTACCTTAAAAAAATTGGCCTCGGCGATTCCTTTTGCACAGTGGTTTAGGGTCATTAGACAAGTGTAAAACCAAAAAGGCGTCACCCCACCCCTTGCCAAACAGCCTCCATCTTGATAACAATTGATTTTTTTTCTCGCGATCCATTGGTCGCACAGAAAAAGTTATTGAACAAAAAATTTTGGAAATATAATTCTACACATTTATTACCTTTGCCGCGATACCGGGAAGTTGGTATTTTAAACGGTAGAGGGAGACAAAGTTACCAAAAATCTGTTTCCGCCATTCCAGCGCTGTCGGGGTGGTTTTTTCCGAAAATTGCGAATGGGAAATTTGTAGTGCTTAAAAAAATATACACGAATCTCTTTTAATAATGTGATTGATTTAAATAGTCTCGAGTGACAGCCTTTCAAAGTCCGCACAGCGCGGAGAAGAGGAGAGAAGTAAATTATTTATATCCCGCACTTATTATAACTAACGAGATGCTATGTCTGCCATTTGGTTAACATAAAGAAAACCATTATCGCTGATACTATTATCCATTTTTAATCAGAATACAATCACAAAACGGCACTCGCAATCGTATTCACGGAAATTTTCCAAGAATTTTTCACATTGCGTTTATAACAAGTTGTGGGCTCTTTTTTCAATAAAAGTTCAAGCAACATTTCTATCATGGTCGATAATGACTCGGTTGTGTCCGAGGCTCCGAACCAAGACGAAGAAACAGCTCCAAAAAAAGAAAACGTGTCTGAGTAGACTACAATATATCTTAGGGTTTATTCAAAAAGAAATTATTTTCAATATACGAGCCCATAATCAAAGATTTTGGCACAGTTGAGATTTTTCCGATATTTTTATTTTGTGCCCACAAAAGAAAATCCTTATGGTCAATATTCTTACATCGTAATTGTAGACGTTTTTAGCAGTATTATAACAGCTTTAACAATAAATTACCAATTCATTTCATTTGGCCCAAACTATCAAAATATAATTTCGTTCACCGTAGCATGTTTTAGTTGAAATGAAACAAGCTGTTTGTTGTTTAATAACATATAGACAGTCGGGTGTCTGTATTATTTTTGCAAAAATGACACGTAGTAAAACAAGAGTCACTTTGTTGAATTTTGGTCATTCCTGTGGCAAAATTTACATACAATTGCGATTATCATATTATATAATAAATATACACCAGCAAATTTAAAAGCTTTACGGATCTGCGCCAAATGATATCATTCTGGGCTTGTGCATTCCTTTCCCATAATTTTAATTTCTTTTACCTATACCAATTTCTAGGTATCGCGGCAATGACCAAAAATGTGTAGGATTTCTGTAGGTTCTGAAAACCTATTCACATTGAAACTACTTGAGCGACGTGACGATTTTATCTCGCAAAAAAGAAATCGTTACTTTGCTGCGCCGGAATATATCGTACATTTCCCACGCTGCGCGGACTTTGAAGGGCTGTCACTCGGAGGCTATTTAAATCAATCCCATTATTAAAAGAGATTCGTGCATATTTTTTCAAGCACTACAACTTTCACATTCGCAATTTTCGGAAAAAACCACCCCCACAGAGCTAGAATGGTGGAAACAGATTTTTGGTAACTTTGTCGTCCTCTACCATTTGAAATACCAACTTCTCGATATCGCGGCACCGATAAAAAATGTGTAGAATTTTATTTCCAACATTTTTTGTTCCATAACTTTTTCTGTGCGACCAATGGATCGCGAGAAAAAACAAATTCAATTGTTATCAAGATAGCGGCTGTTTGGCAAGGGGTGGGGTGACGCATCTTTGGTTTTACATTTGTCTAATGACCCTAAACCACTGGACAAGAGGAATCGCCGCGGCCAATTTTTTTAAGGTGACGGGGTATTTTCCGACAATTTTACTGTACTATTTCTAAAAAATATATACTTCAGTTTGTTATTAATAAAACCCTTTTTGTGAAGCAAATATTTTTCTTGAGTTAGAAGAATATTTTTTAAGGGCTAGGTGTTTTTTTTTATTAAATTCATTTATGCTTACAATCTGTTCTATATGGACAATATGTAACTGGTTTGTCACAGAAACATAATCTACTACAAATATAACATGCAGGAGGTACTTCCAGTAAAGCCACTCCTTTAATAATATACCTTAATAAAGATATCTAATAATAGAAGAAATATATTAATAGTCTAACTAATAATTCTAATTTAACCAGTGAGGTAGGTCATCGAGCTTGAATCGTTTTAAACGTCTCACTTCACCATTGCTTACAAACAGATTTCTTGCGAGCACATTAGGATGCACTTCAGTTTTAGCACTATTAGTTCACACTAAATCGTTAGTTTCGTCTTTAATCGAAGGTATTTGTAAATCTCTGGCAATTACGGCGTTTGGAACATACCAAAGGGCGTTAACTATTGTTCGTAGCATTTTATTCTGGAAGCGCTGTAAAATTATCAAACTCGAGTTACTTGCTGTACCCCACAGCTGTATCTCGTATGTCCAAATCGGTTTCAGGATTACTTTGTACAGTAATAACTTGTTTTGCATTGTTAACTGAGATTTTTTTCCGATTAGCCAGTACATCTGCCGCAACTTCAATCCAAGCTGCTTCCGCTTCATAAAAATATGCTTCTTCCATGTAAGACGCCTGTCAATATGAATGTCTAAATATTTTGTATCATCAGCTTGTGTCAATTGTTGATCGTTTAGCGTGACTGAGGGGCAAGTATCTCGTTTTAATGTAAATGTTACCTGCACTGATGTGGACTCATTGGCTTTGGTTTTCCAGTTGGTTAGCCAAGTTTGTAATATGTTTAGGTGTGCCTGGAGATATTCTGAAGCAACTTTTGGGTTGGCATGTACGGCGAGTACTGCAGTATCATCTGCACATGTAGCAATTGTAGTATTATTAGTTGTTGGAAGATCAACTGTGTAGATGAGATACAGAATGGGTCCCAAAACACTACCCTGAGGCACTCCAGACTTGATTGGTAGGAGATCAGTATATTCATCTTGGTATTTAACGAGGAAATGTCTTTCCGTTAAGTAGGACTTTAGAACAAAAACATAACTGTACGAGCGATTTATTTTAATCTTATATTGAAGGCCTTCGTGCCGGACATTATCAAAGGCCCGGCTGATATCTAAAAACGCCGTCGAACAGTACATTTTTTTCTTCAAAAGCCCTGTTAATTACATTTACTATACGATGTACCTGTTCAATGGTACCGTGTTGGGATCTAAACCCAAACCGATGATGAGGAATAATCTCGTGGGTATCTAGGATTGGTTGCAGTCGCCTTAGAAATATTTTCTCAAACACTTTTGAAATAATAGGCAATAGACTTATTGGACGGTAAGATGTTGTTTCGTTTGGATTCTTACCAGGCTTTAATAACATAATAATTTGCGCTACTTTCCACGTACTAGGAAAGTATTCAAGAACTGCATTGAAGATTAGCTGTATGGCTTGGAACCCTTTGTTTGATAGTTCTTGCAACACCTTGCCTGTGATCAAATCAAACCGAGGGGCTTTCTTGGGGTTAGTATGTCATAAAATTGTATCTTCAATTTCAGAAACTTTCATGTTTTGTATTAGCATATCAATCTGATACGGCGTGTTTAGAAATTCTATAACATTCTGTTCGTGTTCAGCTGCATTTATGTTGTGTGGATTGAAGACATTTGTTAGATGATCAGCAAATATTGAGGCTTTCTCTTTGCTACTTCTAGCCCATCTACCGTTCTGATAGGTAAAAAGGATATTTAAGGCCTTTTAAGTTTTCTGGTGGCTTTCCAGAGTGAATAGTCGGTCGTTTCAGTTGTTGATAGGGCGCTTAAATACTCCTGGATAGATTCATTTTTTATTTGTGTGAGTAATTACTTCAGTTCTTTTGCTGCTTTGTTGAATTTTCTTTTATCGTTTTCCGTTCTTGTAAGTTGCCACCTTTTTCTAATTTTCCTTTCTTCTTGTATTTTTTGCTTGATTATTACAGGATATGTTTCTTTGAGGGTAGTACGACTGTGACCTGACGTAGCTGCCCAAGCTGCGTTTTGGATTGCTTTGGTAAGATTGACTACTGCGAGGTCCAGTTCTTCTGGTGTCTTAAATTAATTAGTTCATCTAATTTTGTTCTGAATACTTCCCAGTTTGTTTGTCTGCTGTAAAGTGTTGGCTGCTTTTGTTTTTCTAATATGTAAGAGTGTAAAGTGATTATAACTGGCGAGTGATCATATGACAAATCAAAGCAGAATTCTGCTTTGAGCTTTCATATGTCGATTCCTTTAACAATTCCAAAATCCAATAAATCTGGAATTTTCCTTCTATCAGTCGGCCAGTAGGGGGGCTCGCCGGTGGATATAGTAGCTAGATTATTTGCTTTTAAGGCTGCATATAGTTCTCTTTCCTTTGTTAACGTAATCCGTGATCCCCAGTGTTGATATTTTGCGTTCCAGTCGCCTGCGGAGAGAAATTTATTTTAAAATAATGTTCGTAGTCTTTTTTCTTGTTGTTGTATTTAGGTGGGCAGTAAATTGTTGATATATTTAAAGTTCCAATGTTGTCTTCTAGGGCTACCGTTGTTGCTTGTAAGTGTTCCGTGCTATAAGATCTTAACTCGTGATGCTTGAAACCTTCTCTAATAATAACTGCCGTTCCCCCAACAAGCGCTGGTTTTGGTTCTTTGGCTTGAGTTGTAGTATTTGTATTTGTTTCCATTGATTCAACTCCAGTAAGACTGCTGAATTTATTATTGCTTAGCCAATACTTTTCATTTGAAACAAATTGACTTGAGTGAGGTTCATTTACATATATCCGTCTTGCTCGTTTTTTGCTGTTACTAACAATTTGCCAATCTTCAGTATTTGGTTTTTCTAACGATGGAAATTCTTGTAAGGAGTAGTGCAGAGGTTGAATTGATGCTTGCATGTTTGGTTGTTGTAACTAATTGGCTGTTGATGCTGTGGTTGATGTGATATTAATGGTTGTGAATAACTTATATTAGCTGCAGGTATGTATTGTGATGCTGCATTTTGACTGTACATTGTTGGATTTTGCAGAAAAGGCATGTTGTTATAATAAGGGTTATTGGCCATTTAGCCGCACCCTGTAACTGTACGTTTTACAACAATATACCCTAATACGAATTTACTTTGAATTGGAATACTAAACTAAAGTATTTACTTTTGAAGGTTGATACCATAAGTTGACCTCAGGTTTCAAGTAATCACTCAGCACTTGATATCTCGCAGAGCACTCACATGCAACTTTACTCAACGAAATTCAAATGGGAACTGGTGTTAAGGTAACAAACATGTACTGCACAAAACACAATATAAAATACCCCCTATATTTGTCTTAATAATAATACCAATTACTTGAAATATCAAAATAATTAACTAGTCATTAATTAAAATCTTACTTAACTACTTATAAACTATTTTTATTTAGTTATTGCGTAAAGAAAGTTTAAAAATGATGTAGAATATAAAATACAGCTAAAATTTAAAACGTAAATAAATTGTAAAATGTATCTTATATGAACTGTAACATATGCATAAAATATAGTCAAGTACAAAGTATAAATATAAAGCATATACGTATACACGGTGTTAAAAATATATTGATGCACCTGAAGTAAACTTAAGTTCGGTATCGTCAACGCGATATGACGTCACATAATTATTATGTTTTCAAACACTTCTGAAACGTCAATACAAACCTAATTGTAAAACAGTTTTCATGCTACAGGGCGCTGCCACCAAAGAGAAAAGACTTTAGATAAACATATTTCGTAAACAGATTCCGAAATATTTATTATAAGAGGATTTATATTTTTTCTGTCAAATTCTACTGTGTTTCTCTGTATCTATTCTCTGTTTGATACATGTTTCAAAAGTTCTGAAGCCACCATTACCAAAGCTTTTTTTCACATAGCAACAGTTTTTTCTTACCGTAGCCAGTGCTCCTAATATTTTTGATATAAGTTATAATACGATTATCTATTGTGTTAAAAACGCAAAGATAATGAGAAAATCATAGCGCAAACTATCCATAATTTTCCACAATTTCATCTGCAATATACACCCGTAGATGTGCATTTCTGAAGTAATATTATATTTACAAAGTTTTATCACGAAATATTTATATTACTTGATAACTTATGATACCGGGTCCGGCATAAAGTATTTCCTTATTTCTTTTTCTAATAATCATTATTGTAAATTACGGAATACAATTAAATCATCATAATGAAGAAAGATGAGAAATTTGTTTAGCATGCGTGAAAAACACAATACCTACGTTACCGCCATTTTCGACGATACATTTTCAACTTTTCTTTTGTCAATTGCTAAGATCTTTTTATGAATTTTAATTTTAATCTTAAGCTCCGATTTGTTTTCTGTTGGGATATTTGAACATGACACGCCCCCACACAATTGCAGAGTTAAAGGATCGGATAAGAGAAGAATTGAGCAAGTACCGGTGGCTGTCTTAGAGAGAGTAATCGCAAACGTAGTAAAATGGGTAGAGAACTGCATGGGGCAAAATTGTGGCCACCTTAAAAATATTGTGTTCGATACCTAGACTAAACAAATCTCCATCTCTCTTCTTTATGATGATATATTTGTTATTTTGTTAGCTAACATGTACACAACTTATTAGAAAAATACTTTATGCCGAACCCTGTACAACTAGTTCCAACAGTTCTACTTTTAATAAATTATCTTAGAGTAGAGGTTATGATTTTGCAACCATTCGTTTATAAGTGACTTTATTCCATGAATTATTAAGAATTGTCTCGTTTATTGTGCTGTGGTAACTGGTATTACGATACATGATAAAAAGGTCCGACAAATTTTTCAATAACTGCTTTCAAACCACTTCATCAAATTATTTTGATTCATTTTGAATGAAAATACTAATTATGGCCTCGATATGAAGCCTGATTAGAATTTCCGACATGGAGAATACTGTATATAATTATGTACGATGTTATAGAGAACTCGTTTTTAAAAATTAAGTTTTTATTAAACTCTGAAATTACACAAGTTACAAAACTTACGAACTAATTACATGAGTTGACTAAACCATGTAACATGAAACCATCTAAGGACAAAGGGCAAAGTGTTTAGGAGAGTTTTTGAATGGGGCGTTCTAAAAGTGCGCCCCGGATAACAATCTTAAGTAACAGATGACATGAATAATGATTAGTTTCCCTTAATACATAAACGTGTTCTTTGACATAATAATATGTATAACAAAAAATATGATAGTCCAAGAGTCAGCAACAGGTTTGCTTACAGTATTTCTAACAACTGTTATGGGAGGTCCTTTTGAATACACGAGAAGGAAACCCGAAGTCTGGCAAGCCTGCGGTGGTGGTTTTAGCCTTCTTGCGTTCTTGAAGGATGGAAAAAATAATAAGAAAAAAATATAATAACAAGTCTGGCGCTTGGCCATGTTAAAGGTAATCATATCTTATGTAAGTAAAAAAATTGACAGACGCTTTCGCTAGAGATAAGTCTACCCCAGATTCGCATAAAGTTGCATAATAAACTTAACCATTTACAATAAAATATCGAGCCAAAAAACTGATCCTCAGCGGGCTGTGGAAATTCAAACGTATGAACAATATGTTGGTGGCACTGTAAGTCTATGACAAATTCGAGGTTATCAGGTTAAGTTTTCCATCATTTTTGACACAGACTGACGCAAAATCTAACCTGCTAACCTCGAATTTGACATAGACTTGCAGTGTTACCAACATATTATTCATAGGGGGGCTAAAACTACCACCACAAGCTTGCCAGACTTTGGGTTCCCTTCTCAGTATATTCAAAGGGACCTTCCATAATAGTTACACTCTTATTAAAAATGCTGTAAGAAATCCGTTGCTGGCTCTTGGACTGTGAGTATGCTTAGTACAAATTTTAACTAAATTGGGGTAGAAACTAACCTTTTCCATCATCTTTGACACTTTTTGTACTACTGTCTTGCAATGATATGCCTACAGAACCATTTTGAAGCATCCAGGCTTCATCGAAGTACACAAACTGCGATGGATTGGCTGGTTTAAGTATCTTCATGTATTTTTATCAAAACTGAGCTCGATGCAGTACTCCATAATGTAATTCCATAAGTCCTCTATGAGGATCGTCCTTCTGCCAACGAAAACCAACATGGTGATAACTCCATGAAAAATATTCGTTTCTTTCAGTACATGTAAAAGCGATCGCTATATTTACAAATTTGAATGCTAACAGAAACTGTATCAACTTACTCTGCTAATACATAAACGACATTACCGCTTGCAACCTGGTAGAAATCGTCAATGTCACGAATTTACTTTTTGCAGGTTCGTTTTTCTTTTGCACTACATTTACAAGTTCAGCGTTTTGTAATGTGGTTGATACAGTTGATATGTTGAAGTTCAACACGTTTGCAAGCATCTGCCATATCGTTTAATTACAAACTATCCACAAAAAATATGAAAATCGTACTCTTCTCACAGCATTCAAGTGAAGAAGAGGTCCATTATTGTTACGTTTCCTTTGAAAGCAATCGATCAGAAAGACAACAAGTTGCCTCGACTGCTTACACAAAGCTTTTGGGATGATGTAAAGTTATGGAAAGAATTGTTAGTCTAGTGATTGTAGATACAAAATATAAAAACGAGACTACAAAATGTATATGGCACAAATACACGATTAAGACATATAAAAGAATCGCGGACCCAAATGAATTTTTAGTGACCAGTAGTATCAACCTAATTTAAAACAATATAACAATTTCTTCCAGAATAACATAAACTTTCAAAATTATTATTATTTCATTCGGAGCATTCAACCTTCTCTTGAAATTAATCGTGTATTTTTATGCTTCATTGTAGTTGAAAGCATGGTGATTTTCATTTTCCGAAGATGGATATTTGATTCAAAACTTAAGCTATGTGAGGTAGCGACAATGTGTAACAAATATTTCGGGAAACTTTTATAGGGGGTGTATATGAAGGGATGTATTCGAGGCAGTTCAATACAAAACATTAACTGATAAATAAAAACCGTTCAAACGGTTCAGCTTCAACAATACAAACAAATATAGCAAATGTAATAAAAAAATCACATTAAAACTGCACGAATATTTACTGCTTCTGCTGTTACTGACAGCAAATACAATGTAAGACTCATCCCCAAACCAAAATTTCTCAATCCCTCTAGCTAGCTTCCAATCCCACGACCTAAAACAGACTTCAAGAGGAATCGATAACTCAACTGCTTGCATTAGCCATACATAAAATCATAGTAAACATTTAAACATGAGCAAGGTTTATATTAATTAAGGACACTACATGTAATACAGAAGACCGTACCAATTTAATATAAGAACTCTCACAAAACACAGAGAACCGACCAGTGGCGTATTATAGCAAAAGTCTAAGAAGCCCGGGCTTGTGGCCCAAAATCGAGCGATCGAAAAATAGTAGTTTGTATACCAAGGCACTGAAGTTTAACTTTTTATCACGAATGCGGATTTAGTTGCCGAGGTCCGTAGGGACAAGGCCTATAAACCACATGAGGGATAAAAAGAAACTTCAGTGCCGAAGTGTACACTATATTTTATTTGAAATCGAGAAACCGTGAAATTACTACATTTTAACTAACTTTTGTAGGTTATGTTCGGTCGATTGACGTTTATCTGTCGCCTCGCCACCTACAAAAAAGTCGTAAAACAATGGATACTTCACTGCCGATTTCAAATACTAGTATATTGTTTCATTAGGATTAAAAGTGGCACTTTGTTTGATGAGCAATTATGTTTGCAAAACGCATAAATTGCAAGTCAGAGTCACTTTTAATCTGAATAATACATACTATTTTTTCCGCAACCTAGAAAAGTACAAAATATTTAAAATGTGAGATGATTAATTACTTTTGACGTTTCTCATTTAAAAATCATTATGACAACTACATCCATAGCTGACCAAATGGAAGTTACTTTTAGTTACTAGAAAGTAATAGTTATTAACGTTATAAGGCCGGGAAATGACTTATTAAAATACGAGTTTAGATGTTTACGGACGAGGCGAGGAACGAGGAGTCTGGGAATGTTGCTTTTTGTCCAAGACACACATACTATTTTTTCGCCGATCGATACGAGTAATTAAAAAAATGAGGAAATAGTACTCGAATAGGGGATATTCGAGTACTAGGACGGGAATATTATTTCTGTACAGTTTCATTTCATTTCTGTAGATACAGTTTTATTGTAAATTACCTAGCAACGGATGATGTAATGGAATGTTTGACTTTGCTCAACAAAATTTTATCAATAATGTGTCAATTCTAGTACGATTGGCGGAAAATATAGTTACGTGAATTAGTTGATAATGTACGTTCTTGAAATATTCCTGCTTATGCCAGTTTTGTGCTCCATGTATCAGAGCAGTAATGCCCTATATCCCGTCCCTTATAATTTATAATTAATAAAACGATAAACTTGTAAACTCCATGTGATCACGTCGCATATTTAATATTGTTTTCATGCGAATATTATAAAACTTAACATATATTAGTTCAGTAGGAACATGTATACATGTTTTATTTATTTGTATATACATATTAAAATAACCGTCACTATAATTGCCTAAAATTATTGGTTGTTATTGTTTGATTGATTATAACTTATTAAGAATTCTGCGTATAATATAGGTAGGTACATTTTTTGAAAACTCATCCTTTGGTTATTCAAATTGGTGGCGCCTGTATTTAGTTATATTCACTTTAGTGTTAACCCACACGAGACCATTTTTAGGTATTGACAATTCGCTATCTGGCTGGCTTTGAAGAGTGTTATGATGGTAAGTTTTTTAGTTATGTACTATTAATAATCACAGCATTCAAAGACCAACACTGAAGTGTATTTTTTTCCAATATAATTTAAGATTTTGTAACAAAGTTCTGACTCAATTTTGCACGTAAATCTTACATCTGTTTATATTACATATTACGGTATAGCATTAAATATCTAAATATTTAGTTAGGTTGATTTATGAATGACGGGCAGGACACCAAGGTGTGTTACCAGCCACCAACTTTTAACAATATATATATATACATACTATTTTTTACTTCCCTCGTCTGAAAGATGAGGGAAGTGTTGTAATCACGAAAACATCACCTTCCGAGATTTCTTCGGATCTTTACGTTTGAAGGTTCCTAGATGACGAAAAATAGGTTTTCTTAATTTATTCTGTCCGTCTGTCTGTCTGTCTGTCTGTCTGCTTGTTGCCAGTATAGCTCAAAAACTATTTGTCGGAGGAAGACGAATTTTGCATACATATTATATATCTACCTCGCATGAAACCGGTACAATTTCATACAAATATATACAGGGTGAGCACCTAAAAAAAACGTTGTTTATTTTTGCTTGAACTGAGGAATACATAAAAGTACTAATTTGTACATAGTGCTGGCTAAAGCCAAAAATGGAAATCAACAAATACAGGATAACTGTTGTGTAAGACAAAAATGAACAACGAATAAGTGCGCTAGATAAACCTGAAGCGCAAGAATTGCCAGCGCGGGCGTGGAATAGTCAGTACAGCGTTGGTTAACTGGGAACAAAGGAATCCAATGTTCGGATTCGTTCGCAGGCACTAGTTCAAATCTCATTAAGGATAATATTTTTTTATTTAAAAATTGAATTTAGTATTATTAGAAACGGGAAGATATTTGTTACCAACAGTTTCCTTCGATTTTTAAAATTATTTAGTGTCACAACGCCCACTCCTTGTCTTTATGAAAGTACCCTCATAAAACAATAAACTAGCCCAGAACAATGCCGCCTTGGCAATTGCGTTTGCTTGCAGAAAGCGGAGAGCTGGGCGCGTGCCCATCTGGAAATTTCCTAGTTTTTCGGTTGTCCCATTCGCCCCTAATTCTGAGTAACTCAAGATAGAATATTATGTTAACAATATTAAAACATTGCGCTTAATCGTCATTTTGCTAAAGGAATATATGTTTATCGAAAATACAGTTTTTGCTCAATTTTGTGTCACAACGTCCACTGCGAAGAAAGTTTTCAATAAAGCTCTTTATAGATTTTTTCCTTCTTAAATTTATAGTATTTTTAACTACCTATTAGTAGTATTTAAAAAATTGTTGTTTTAATATGTTCTATTGTTTTATAGTACAATCATTGATAAACACTTTTTCTGCTGTAGACAACTGAACAAAAGCTTATTAAAATCAGAATGATTAAGATATCCTGCAGTACGGAATAGAAGCTGCAACACTTAAAACATACTGCATAAACAGACTCAAAGCGTTTGAGATATGGATATTTAGAAGAATCCTTAGAATTCCTAGGACAGACCAAATCACAAATGAAGAAGTACTACGCAGAAGGTCCACCGAAAGGTAACTGGTCAGCATGATAAAATGCCGAAAACTGGAATATCTCGGTCATGTGATGAGAGGCCTGAGATATGAAATTCTGCGACTTGTCATCCAGGGCAAGATTGAAGGGAAGCTTAACGTAGGAAGACAAAGAATTTCGGGGTTGCGCAATTTAACAGACTGGTTCGACTGCACCTCAAATCAACTATTTAGAGCAGCCGCAAACAAGATCCAAATTGTCGTGATGTTCGCCAACCTTCGACCGAAGACGGCACCTTAAGAAGAGGAAGTTAACTATATATTGCATAAAGCTTTAATGGAGCGCTCAAACTATCTCTATTAAAAAAGTTGACCAAAAATCTTTGCTCTGGGAACATTTTTAGCATTATAGCAAGTGAAGCAAAAACGCTTAACGGCACTTTGCGACGAAACTAGTAGACTTAATTATTTATAGGAAATGCACCTTAATGGAATATTGCTCACTTGCACTCGACAAGTTCTGAAACTCGTACAACTTTTTTGAACTTTTAACTAGGGTCAATGGAGCGAGAAATATGCGAGGCGGAATTCGTTATAAAGGGTAGCAGATCAGCTCTTCTTTTAATAGCATCCTGGAAAAATTTATAATCGCCGTATACACACATAACTAAATAGTATCTTATTAGAAATATGCTAAATTACTACTAATAACTATTACTACTTGTACTGCTACTACTACTACTACTACTACTACTACTAAATTTAAATTGACTAAAATTAGAGTTTTATGTAATTCTACTTTAAAATGTAACTTAATAATCTAGTGCGTAGTATAATACTAAACATTGAATCAGAGAACCGGTACTATGAAGACATACAATTATATTTAAAAAAAAGAACCTATCGAGTTTCATTTCTTCAATTGACTCATAGCTTTCATTTTTATTATTTACTTTCGGTTTCCGCAAATATCAAAAATGTTCAAAATCCAGCAGCCATTCACATTAAAAGTTACTTTGAAATATTCATATTGCTTACTGGTTAATTACCGTAAATATGATTTTTTAGTATGGCCTTAATGTTTTAGTTAATTTGGCATTTGACATAAGATTCTAACTAAAATTAGTTAAACCTTTAATAAGTTGTTCCACCGTCAGTTTAATTTCTACCATCGAAATGGCAATTTCATAATTAACCTAATTTACACCACTGCTAATTTACATTATGTATACAACAGGTAGAATGTAAATAAAGAGACATTTCAAAACACGTTTACACTAGTGCAATATATTCTGTTTTCTGCAATTACATTATCCAGTTTCATTTAATTACACCGGTGCAATGCATTGGTGTGCTTAGATTACTCCCTGTTGAGTAAATATGCCAACAAATTTCAGTTAGGGATTCTAGTATAAAATTATTTAGAAAACAAACGTTTAATTACTAAAGAGAACATGATATATTCCGACCGTATATAAAATATAGTTTTTGTTTATTTAAACGGGAAATGTTCCCTTGAAAAAGCGCGTCTTTATCAATTCTGGTTGCATATTTTATAATGAATAGATAAAACAACTTTTAGTAATGTTGAAGTGGTGGCAAAATATCAAAATACACCGACAACCGTCCCCTTTTCGATGTGTTTGCGCTGTTACATTTCATTGCCTGAAATGTTATTATCTTTTAATACCTACCACTACCTTGAATAATTTCAAACTACACTTAGAAATATAGCACCTTAGTTTGTTTCCAGGCAAGTTAGAAGGTTTAGTTTTCACAGAAACGTTTTCCCGGGTGTGAGAAACTTTAACGTCGAGTTAACCTTGCCCAGCTCAACCGGCGTAAAATTATCATAGCTCTTTTCTGAAAAGCCAGATATCAGCCTAATTGTATGAGCAAAGAAAACAATGACTAAATATAAAAATTTTGTTAATAATGGTCGCATATGGTAAAACTTCGGCAGTTTCGTAAAACATGAAACTTGTATTTGCCAAGTTTATGTGACATTCAAGGTGCTGGGTCTATTCAAGCTACCACTTTATTTAATAGCACATGAATATTTCATGTGTTTACCACCTTTAGTGGTGCCCCTTGTAAAAGGATACAGCAATAATACGGTTAACTAAATAATACAAGAATTACGTTGGAGAAAGCGACTTTGTCGTTATACTGCGTGCAAACATTAAGACATCAACAACTACTGTTTCAGTTTCTAAAATACAGTAAAATTCTGCTAAACTTTTTTATCTGTTATACAGTGTCCGCCAAAAAGTCGGCATAATATGGGAAAAAAAATTATTTTTGATTTTTCAAAAATACTTTTTGCGTCAATAATTTGTGCTTGTCTAAAAACCTATTTAGCCCCAATCATATATACTGAGTGATGTTTACTTTTTTAGAAAATTGAATTTTCGAAATTGTCAAAATCCGAAAAGTGCTATTTTTCGGAAGCTAAATAAGATTTCAATGGGATTTTTTAGAGCGTGTTATTTTTAGCGAACTGAACAATCTCAAGGCCAGAAAACCCCTATTTTTTTTAACTTTAGCTAAACATAACTTTTTTTGTTTTTTAATATTTTTCAAATTTCACATATTAAGACTTAATATTAAAATTCAAATCTTTTTATCTACGACAGTGTGTAAAATTGCCTTTAAGTTTGTAAAACGACTGTTTAATAACATGTTTTCATTAGTTTAAGTCGTCAGTAGTAACGTATTTAAAAGATTTCATTAGGCACGTTGTGAGTAGCAACGTGTTTTAAAATTTTGAAAACACGCAAAATTATATCCGATTGCTGGTAATCCTAATTTACATTTAATATTTTTTTTCATATTTACCGTGTTTTCTAGATTCTGTCGTAGATAAAATATTGTACGATACACATGCGTAAAGCATCTTTAGTCACTAAAGAGTAGCTTTACGCACTTGTATCGTAAATTACTATTATGTGAAGACTTTAAAGATTTATAGTGAAAAAAAATAATATAGAATGTTAACTACTTCTTTAGAGTTTTTATCCAATTACATGTTCTAAAAAAATCTCCTCATTTAAACAACTGTAAAAAAACATTTACAGGATTTTTGTAACGGTAATTCATTAACAGGGCTAGATTAGAGTTTCTTGAAGCTATTTAAATAGATATTAATTAGAATTGAAAAATATTTCTCCTAAAAAGCACCCTGCATAAAAAACGTAAAAGTTATGCAAACACACTACTTTTCAGTAAATAATAAAAATTCTAAAGAAGTAATTAACATTTTATATTACTTTTTCCAATTATAAATCTTTAAAGTCTTCACATACAAAAATTTGAACTTTAATATTAGGTCTTGATATGTGAAATTTTGTAAAATATTTAGAAAATTTAAAAATTAATTTTTAGCTAACGTCAAAAAAATTAGGGGTTTGCAGGCCTTGCGATTGTTCACTTCGCTAAAAAATAACACACTTTAAAAAAATCTCATTGAAATCTTTCTTAGTTTCCGAAAAATAGCACTTTTCGGATTTTGACAATTTCGAAAAACTCAATTTTCTAGAGAAGTAAAAATCACTCGGTATACATGATAGGCGCTAAATAGGTTTTTAGACAAGCACAAATGATTGACGTAAGAAAAATCAAAAATAATTTTTTTTCTTATATTATGCCGACTTTTTGGAGGACAGTGTATATACGGGCCTGTTGTAGTAGTGCTAGACACAATTTCTATATATTTATTTAGTCTTGAGTTGAGCAATAAGTTTAATATTGCAATGGTTTTGTGCTTTCTACAATTCTGTTTGCCAATTGAACTAAAATGCATTGAAAATCGAACCGAGGCACAGAATTAATTATTTTAATTAGTGCAAGCTTAGCTTACTGTTATTGAGATAAATGCACTGATGGGTGCAGATGAGTTTCACAAATTGAGGCAAAGGTAACATGAAAAGCTAATTCAAAAAGGTTACGTTCTTGGGCTGAGATTTGACGAGGTTTTGGAAGTGCGAATGTAGTTAGATTGTATCTGACGATGGTAGCGTTAACGTTTGAAGTATTATGTTTGTTATTGTACGAAATGTTTGCACAAGTGACACAACAAAGAAGCTGACCTGCGGTTAATTAATTAAATCATTAACGATGGTAGCCAAAACCGCAGATCAACCTTCTTGCTGCGCGTACAACACGGAATCTCTGAAAAATTTCGTACACTTACCGCGATGGACGAGCTAACTCATATCGCCGGGTCGTGGGTTCAAATCACCAGCTATTCATCCCTGTAAAGTCTTTGTAATTCCTTTGTGCGTCGTTAAATTAATTGAAATAGCAAGGTAAATCGAGTGATATGCATATCGCTGTCATTTATAAAAAAACATTTCTGTCTAGGCTGTTGTAAGCAAAAACTCCTTTCACAAAAAAGGCGTAAAGTGCACATAAAAATTCAAAGCTATCTTTAATTAAATAACAGTAAATGTTCTACTCAATCGGAAACAAATTGAAGTACTGGTATAACCAGCCCGAGTATGCTTGACGAACACGGCAACTGTTCACAATTAACGCAGCTGTATTAACAACCAAAAGCACTAACCTCTGACGTCCTGTACTTCTTAAGTGGCAGTGCAGTCGAATCTCCATTCGAGCATTAATTCATATCCGAAAATTATTTTTAGTGCATTCAACAACGGCAAATTAATACGACGTTGTTGGAACGCACTCAAAAAAATTTCCGAAAAGAATTAATGCTCTTATGAGATTATATGTGAAAATTTATTTAATTTGTTAGAAACGTGAAGATATTTTTACTTCTAACTTAATTTGATTTTAAAATTATTTAATGTCACAATGTCGACGAGGGAAGTTCTGGGTATAGCTTTTTACAGATTTTTTAGTAATATCGTGAAGTCATTAAAAAGAACCGATTTATATTTCGGTAATGCAAATTGCTCACTTCCGTCAACTTGTATGACTTACTTTCTATAAATATTCATAAATTTTAATTATTGTAAATGACTTTACTTTGCTTTAATTTGAGACCCCCTCCAAATTTGATTTTGTAAGGTTTGAAATGAAATGTGATATTGGTACTTTTGTACCGTTGTATTATGTTATTGGTTAAAGTCGGTTCGGTCGACCCTGCAAAATTGCCTCAGGCAAATTTTAAGTAAGTAGGGATTAACAGTTGAAATACTGAACATTCTTTGTAGGACGGATTCAGATCAACAAAGGTCTTCCTAGGTGTGAATAAGCAGATGTAAAATGAGCTTAACTTCTTGTAAGAGAGTAATTGCTTATTTGAATTTTGCAAGGTCGACCGAACCGACTATAACTTATAGATTGGATATTTTTGTAGTTTTATTTGCACTACCTAGCTTTAACAAAGAAATCATTCTGCCCCTTACTTAATCTTTAGAATTTTATTTACTTACCTTTTTGACGTGTGCCTTTTTTTTGCAAAGCTCTTCGTGTTAGTTGCTACTTGACGCTCATATTAGTTTTCTTTTAGTGATTTGGAGTCTCTTAACACGACCACCTCCGGATGAAGTCGGTTGACTGCTACGTTTCTTGATTCGCTGTCAGAGTGACGTAACACTCTTTCTAATCACTTTTTCAATATCTTCAAGGCGCAGAAAAATATCGAGAATTAGCCGTACGGTAAACTGTACATTCGAGTTGATTACCTCAAGAGATTAGTCTGCGACTGTGCAAATATTCAAACCGCTATTCCTAAAAAATGAATATATTAGCATCTCGAATGAATCACACTCTATATTACATTTTAAAGAAACTTCAATGTTCAGCAAAAAAATGAATTATTTATTATAAGTGAAAGAGCACGTTAAATATTCCGGTGAACAAATATAAAGCATTTCCATCTTGTAGCCCTAATGCAGATGCATAGGGAAATACCAATAGAAACGCATACGCGGATGTTGAACACCAGTGGAATATGAAAAAATATTCAAGGGGGCTGGAATTTCAAAAATGCGGATAGTGACACATACGGTCATTCATGCAGGGGCTTTCACGTAGGCTGTAAGTGCGGTGTTGCCATGTGAACCAAGTCCTAGCCATTTATCACACGCGTTTCATTTCGCCCCACGTGCTCCTCATATGTTATGCTCGCTCGAATCGGCTCCGGTAGGACTCCGGGGTGTTGCACTTTTCCTCTGGTAAAGACCTGTGTAAAGTGCGTGTCAAATCCAAGGAACCTGTAAGTGTTTAATATTAAACTTTAACTTCTACCACCCTCTACATAAACACAAACTGCTTTACGATAAAGCTAGTCTGGAGTCAACCCCATGTGAGCTGCTGAAGGCTACGGTGCCGTTCAAATTTGTACACATGTTTTTCTCGTTCTTTTGAGACCTACCGCAGTACGGCACGTGCACTCAGCTACAAATGTTGTTCCGTAGTTAGAACAAGTGTATCTGATTCTGGGTTTTATTAATGTTGTTTACCCGAAAAAGATAAATATAGTACATTTCGTCTTCATCTTTTTGCGCTTTATTTTCACTTTCTTAATGTACGTCACATTTCTCAACTCGGAAGGATAATATTTCACCAACACAGTTTTTAAGGTATGAAAGTGTAGCTTAGAGATTTACTTGAAATCACTTTTATGTCGACGAACAACTTTTGTAACAACCACACGAGTTAAAGTTAAGAGCATATTTGGTTACTTTAAGTAAATAATTTGAAGGGAGATTTAGCACAGGACAGCACTACACATATTGAATATTAGATTCTGTGGTATGTACTTAATAATACCAAGAATAAGTACAACTATTACTGTTAATATTTGAACCACGAATTTAATTGAGAAAAGAAATTGCCATAGCTATCACTTTCGAATTTTCAGTTTGGTGTAAATGGACATGAAAATGAAATAATAATATAAATTCGATTAATGTTTTTTTTAATAGCACAGGTAATGGAAACGATGTTCATTAAATGCAATGAACGTATTAGGTGTATCACATTATTATTAACATTTTGGTTATATAGATTGTAGATGGCCTAGAATTAGTTCGCTGCCAAAAAAATTAGAAATTTCAGAAAGCACACACATCAAATACTACTTTAACTATTTTTTGTAGCTCAACACATTTTTAAAGCTTCACTTTCACAAGCATTCACAACATCGTGGCTGGGTAATATTAACCATTCCTTAATTTTTACTTTCGTCATTAATACACTGTATGCAGTAGTACAGTCGATTTTGGTGTTATTCTCTGTAAGGCAAAATCTGCCAATACAATTCAAACACATATACAGTTAGTTACTGTTCCTATGAAATAATTACAGTCATTATTTAAGCCCGTGTCACACTTTAAAAAAATTATAAACAGTTTTATAAACAGAATTTTGATAGTGTGACAGCCCACAGTTTTATAAAAATGACGTCACTGAAACTTACGTTGACGGCGTCTGTATTTTGATGACGTCACGTAAAATAGTTTTATAAACATTTTTGGAATAGAACGATTTCTATAATTTTGATGAGATCAGGCATTTCATTGGATGTTGATGGCTAAGCCCAGCCTACTGAGAATTTGAAAAGACCCGTTTTAAAACGTTCATACTCAACATTTTTAACCCCATTCTTAGTCACCACTTCCTAGGAAGCTGTTGTGTTGAGGTTACGTTATAGTTGTAAAAAAATTGAGAAAATGACTGGCACGTGGTCTATTGAATAAACTGGTGCGTTAATCGACCATTATGAAAACCAGTCAATATTCAATATACACTTTACTTAACTTTTTCATTGCAGTAAGAAATGCAACAGTATAATCAAAGGCTTGACAAAGAGGCGGCTATTTAAGTGAAAACACTACAATCTAACCTCACTTTTCAGTGTTACTTCAAACAGCTGATCTGGTTTTTATAAAAACTTTGGACCAAATATTGCCAGTGGGACATGGCTTAAAAATATTTTGATGGGGCGTGACGTCACCACGTTTTTATAAAAAAATTTATAAAACCAATTTATACAAATTTTTACAGTGGGACATGGGCTTTACGGTTGCATTTAGTTCCTTACGGATATATTTTTGGTTGTGTATCCAAAATTCGGTTTTTTGATAACTTGCTAATACTTTTTTAGAACTTCGACAAAACTGAAACACAAAATGAACACTAAAAACATCTCCAAACTACCTTGATTAGTTTTACATACATAAATCTATGACAGTATTATTTATTATACTATAGCTTATCTCCGTCGATCTTCAATTGCTGCTCTGAGCACATCTTCGGGGAAGCTCTCCATGACACAGAAAACGGCATCAGCATCAATAGGGTGCCTGTCAACAACATCCGATATGCAGATGACACCGTTCTGCTCGCCGACATTGAGGAGAGGCTTCAAAAACTGATAGATCGTGTCGTGGCGACCCAGTGGCAGATACAGGCGTAACAGTGGAAATAGAACAACTCCAGTGGATCGCCTAGATGACATAGTACGAGTCTACGATTGAACAAGACTAGAACCACTTCTTGGAAATACCTCATGGAAGGGCAAGATCTGCGTTCTTAAAGCTCCAGAAAGTTCTCAGTTCTTCTGTATAGCGCAAAGACATGGGCCCTTACGGAAGCCATATTGAAAAAGATCGAAGCTTTTCAAATGTGGTGCATTACGCATACTGCGAATCAGTTGGATTTCGCAACGAAAGTGTTACGAGGAGGATATGGAAAAAAAGGCCATCACCACCAGAGAATGTTCGTGTACTTCGGTCATGTCGCATGACACCCAGAGAAGTTTGATATCCTTTATAAGGTAAGGCATCATAAGTCATGCAGGGGAAGAATTTAATTTCGAATCACTCTACAAAGTAATAAAATTTCTGGGATTTAAACCATAATTATTTTTAGCATTTAAATTACTTCTTTTTGTCTTACCTTACTTTGTACCTGTGTACTGCAACTTCAAGTTTGCGCTGCGAAGTCTTGTCTTTGCGCCAACTTACTGTCTAACTACAATCGAACCTCATTCTATTTTGTAATTAATTTATGTAAATATTAACAATTTATGTTTTTAAAGGGTTCTAAAAAATAGTTGCCATTTTATTACTGACCCAAAACATTCACACATTTAAATGATTTCTAAGAAACTAAGCTAGTGTACTTTTCAAAGAGAATCAATGGCAATTAGCATAATAACTAATGATATTTTGACCGAATTTTATCAGTGTCAATAACTAATCTATGTTACAATCAACAAACTCATTATATTTTCCCAAACCCAATCATGTACTCCCGAATGCTGATTTTGTTAATGATCCAACAATAACTTCCTCGACTTTTGCTCCCAAGCCAAGAAATGCATCTCAGGCAAAACCAGGCTTACCTTCTACGATCTTGCTTTTGAAATGTACCTAACTGAATAAGGAAAGAAGTTACTTATAGTATCCACAAACATATTTTTGAACTTTAAGAAATCAGAAGTGCCAAAGTGAGACAGAAAAAGTAACAGCAATTTCTTTCCAAAATATTTTCTGTGGGATCAGTCCTTTTCTAGAAGATAAAAACATAAGAGAAGTTTCTTTACTTGTTTACTTGTTTTCTTTTTTCAGCTTCTTCAGATATCAAATGCATTTGTTTGGAAATTGTCCAGCAACTCCTTCTGGAAACCGTCTGTTTCTTCAATGTATTTTTTTCTCTTTGGTCATCTACAACAGGACTGTCTAACATGTGGCCCGCGGGCCGCATGTGGCCCGCCAGGATATTTTTGCGGCCCGCGGATCGAATTCCCCCTTGAGCCAACCAGTCCTGATCCTGTCCTCTCCTTTTCTACATGGGCCCTCCGGTCTGACACGCTGAACTGTCTAACGGAGTATCCCTCCAACCCTTACCAGACCAAGCTTCAAGGGAGATGACGTGTTGTACTGTCAGCCCGAAAAGTTTCCGCAAAAGGAAGATTGCTAGATTCGATTTTACCTTGATTGTTGAACTTTCTTGGGAAATCGAATCCCTGAGGCTTTACCCCTGTCTTAATACGCTGTACTGTCTTGCAGGGATAACTGCTTAAAAGCCATTTCCAACCGCCTAATTTTTAAACGCAAATCCCAGCGCCTCGAGAGGTGAAATACTCCTCATAACCTCATTTTACTAATAATTAAACCTGTAACCTGTAGGAGTCGCAGCCTCTACCCCGCTTCTGAGCGGCTAGAGTCCTGTAGCCGCCCTTCATAAACTCACCTGCAGGGCCCCTTTTTGGCCATTAAAAGGCGAATTCCTGGACTTCGACATTCGATTCCGTAGCCCGCAAATTCCCTACCGGGGGAATGTCAACATAATTTTCCAGCTCAAGACGAATAACTTTGATCTGCAGAACGACGCCTAGCCGTCGTAAGGTACAAGCAACCTCTGCACCAGGATTTAGGCCCGCCCCAGGTAACCCTTAAAATCGCAAAATTCACCGGAAAATTACAGCTCAAAATAACTGCTGAGTGGAAGGTCAAGTTTGCAGGAACAAAAGACCTACTCAGCCCATTTTCCGAAGAATCGGCGTGCATACCGGCGGACTACCAATAAGGACCCGAAACACTCGCCGATGCATTGGGTTGCAGCTCGACCAACGAAACCTAACACCGTTCCAGAAGAACATGTTAATTTTAAATAATGTACAACTCAGAGTTATTTTTAATTAATTATTGTAACTAGCTAAAAACATTATATTTGTTTTGGTAATTCTCTGGTGTTTTACCTAATCGAATATATATTAGAGTAAACGTATTTCTCCGATTTGAGCTTAACCCGAGGGGTAAATCTTTGACACCCCTTAGTAAGGGGGTGAAACGTCACATCTCTATACGTAAATTTACATTAATTGATGTATTGTTTTTGTTTTGTCGGTATCTCAAGAACGGAAAATAATTAACCTAAAGTGAATATGATTTTTTTTGTTTAGAATCACTTCTAGAACATATGGTGTAAGTTTGTCGGTTACCTCAGGGAACACCCTGTATATCTCTTTTATATTTCAATGCTTTTTGTAATGTAACCTAAGCTTCTTGAATAAATAAAAATTAGTATTGAAATGTACACGTTTTATATTTATTGCAAATCACTCACAAAGTCGCATACGACACATTTTATGATGCGGCCCTCATAACCTTCAAATTTTTTACAGTGGCCCTTGGGCCCTTTGAAGTTGGACAGCCCTGATCTACAACATGTAACAGGCTAGTTCGTATCACCTTGGTATTTAATAAGCACCCTGCTAGATTTCAGCCAAATTGTATTTCTTATATTGTAATAATTAGGTTAAGACGAATTAGCTGTTTAAAACATGCAACGAGTGTTTGGCGCCTGTCATTGTGCGCCCAAACCAACTGATTCAACCATTGCGGCTATTAATAGAATCAAAGCAAGATTTTAAATAGTTCGTGTTTCCTTCACAAAATTAAATTTTGTCAAATAATATCAAGATGGTTTTTACACAAAGCCAACAAAAAGACTTAGTAGATATGGCTAAAAAGTCAATAAAGGAATGTTTAGCTGATAGTGGCATACTACAAGCTCTAGCAGACAAGTTGTGCCAAATTGATATACGAGCAGATCACCTATAACCAAGTTTCTAAGCCTTGCTAATGAAGTTATTGTAACAAGTGGTTTGTATTTTGCATATGATTTAAAGAATTTAACAAACTTTCTTAAATGCCATTTTAAGATATTAAATCCTTCTTAAACTATCCATTTATAGCTCACTTTTATTATGTTTTTCAGCCATATTTCATTCAGCCGTTAGGTGTATATTTTGTTAGTTCTTAAGTTTTTTAAAATGGTAATTAGTTTTAATTTTAATTAATGTAGAATACCCATTCCCATGTAACTACGCAATGCCTGTTTGAGAATTAAATAAATAAATAAGTTGTACGAGAACGGAAGCGCAGGGAGGCAGTCGCTTGCTAATAGGCGACCGATGTGTTCGTAGAAACAAAAGGAACGCCACGCAAAGTATTATAAAATGCGATTGAGAGCTTCTGTGTGGACCTGCGTTAAGAGAAGTCGACGCCTCGTTATTCTTGATCCGAGGTACAGCAGTTCATAGCAAGAAGTTGCTGTTGCACCTGCCATTCGAGCTTCGAAGAAGCCAGTTAACTTTTCCAACACACGTAGTCTTTCTGAGTAGCTACCGAAACCAAGAAACTGACCTCTTCGTTACCCTGCAACGTGGTAAAGCCAAGTTTAATTATTATAGATAAAACCCACGCTTGAATCCCGGTTCCAGAAAACTGGGAAAACTAGAAGCGTGATTAAAAAGATTACACCACGTTACATCATCCTTGGTGCTCGTCAGTACAAAGCGCTTGCATCATCCTGTTGACACATCGCGTCAGCTGATTTCAAGCAGCCGAATGCAAAACCGCATTAACTGAATTTGTGCGCGAGAATACGTCTAGTTAACACGACTTGTTTTTGACTTATCGTTGCGCATTGACAACCACACTTCCACTTAAGGAGTGTATTCAAGCATGTAGATTCAGCATTAAGCTCGCGGACAGTTGTTAGCTATATAGCGTATATAACATTACTATATTACCATTGTGTATGCCTTTTATGTATTTCCATGCATGTATGTTCTTTTCCAGAATACATGTATTTTTAGTAAACTGTTTGGTTTTTTATTTCTGGAGGATTTGTATGTATGATTACAGAATTATAAGAGATAACAAGCAGGCCGGAACCGGCTATATTGATATATTCATTAGCCATACTTACTTACTGAGGCAAGAGCGGGTCTTGTGCTTCTACGACTGAGTTAACTAGCAAACAAAAGGCAATCTAAATTCACAGTAAAGTAGAATATAAGGCACGGAAAAACGCCGCATTACAAACATACTTGTCCATTTCCAAGTTTTATTCGTCTTGGATACCAAGGTCTTTTGGTTTTTAAATATATCGCAAATTTCTAAATTAACATTTAAAGCGTTTCTCCTGTTTGTTTGCAGACAAGTCTACTTGGTATGAAGTATATTTTAGATATTTATTTATATTTGAGAGAAGCTTATTATACAAGGTTGGTTCCGTAATCATGCAACCGTATGCTACCAGAAAATAAATAACTACCTCAAAACAACGTTGTTTTAGTTCTCTTCATTGTACTCCTATTTCGGCGCATCTTCCACTCCTTCAACCAATTTTTATACATTATTACTTACTTCTTCGCAATCCTCTTGATTCGCTCCACATCCACAAGTCGCTTTACCTTCAAAGGAGTTTGGAACTTGTTGAATGGATGAAGGGTTGAAAGGTAAGGTGTGAATAAAGTAGCCAGGCCTAACTACCCCTAATATCTTTAAACCTTAACATAAGTGTCTATTTTATGGTGGAACATTAGTTTGAAAACTTCTATAATTCACTTTTCTAACACGCATTACTTTGGCTTCATAACATTTGCGATAACTCTCAAATTGAAATAAGTTTATTCAAATTGAGTTAACCGAACTACTTTGAGTGTCTGTGGCTCCACTACAGTTTACGGTACGCTAACCGTTTCTATTAATTTGCCACTCGCTTAGATTTCTTTGGAATTTAGGATTCGAGCGCGTGCAAGTGCAAGTGCTAGCGTTAAACATAGTTTCTTCGCTTCACTGGAACCTCCACCCTCACGGCGAATTAGCCGATCTAGGCCTTTATCTACCATCTGAAAAACACGTAATACATCTTTCATCAACAGGTATGGGCCACTTTTCGTTCCTTTATCACAATTTCTATCGACTGAAGCTTCGAAAATAATTTTTCTTTGCGTATATTCCCATATGTTAAGTTGGAAACTCAATGTGCCTCAGAGTTACTAAAATCGACGATGACGTCAAAAAGCCATCACCCACAAAAAATTACAGATTAGCTTCCCTGTAAGAAATAGATACTTTTTTGTAAAATAATATTGGCAACTAGATCGAGACATTGAACTTCGAATTATTAAGTAACCTATATCGAAGGAGGTAGTTTAGGGCAGTAGAAACGCCGCAGTGAAAAACAATGCCAATGGACCATAAATAAGAAAGTACAAAAATTCCAGCTGACGGTTGTTAGGTTAATTGTAGTTTTCAGACTGTGTATTCTAACTGACCTTATAAAGGCATGAAAATCAATATGCGACGTAACCATTTATCAATAAACTAATATTGTGTAAGTTAATTTTATTTCAGCTGCGTATTTTACTTGTGTGTCCGGGCAATAAGCGTTATGCCATGAATCTGCAAGGTTAATCGCTCGCACATGCGCCGATACAACAACCAGTTGACTTTATTTATGGTTCGTTTGAAAAGAAACGACAAATTAGTTGGTAATTCGATATCAGGTTCTAGATCTTATATTGAATAAAATAAAAGTTTTTTTTGCTTCAGTTGACTGAAACTACGTAGGTTTCGAAAATTTCTCCTTACAAAAAATAAATAAGCTGTCCTTAATGTTATAAATTATACCCTTAACGATATCCATTTATACGCAACCACCAACTGCAGATGAATATCCTTCCACCACGAGCGATCGATTTTTCTCTATAAGCTTTATTCTCAATGGCCAACCATGTAGTTAGTGCCTTCTTCGCTTTATTATGTGTTCTAAAAATATAGATTCTTTAATAGTGAGCACCACCTTCATTGCACCCAATATATTCCCAAAATGTGTCAATATTAAGATTATTTCGAAAGTGCCAATGCTTTTTAAGGGTATTGAAGTGTTCGGTCTAGTTTTCGCATGTATAGAAGAAAATTAAAACACATAAATATCTGCCAATTGTAATTGTAAGGTTAAAGCTAAAATCGCATTCCCTAAAAACTTTATCACACTTATTATGACAAGTAACAGCGCAGTTTAAAATATTCATAAATGTAATAAGAAGAACCGGCATTGGTTGGTAGGGCAATAATTTATTGACAAAAACTAGTTTATAGCAGGATCATTTGAAACGTCACAACATTTTATTTTTTACGTGTTCACTTTTCCAATAATATTTCACTAACGAATAACCAAATGGCTACTAACTACAAAAATATGAAATTGTATTACAAGAGCATAAGGTTCGCCGCATAGATAGCAATAAAGAAGTAAATGTAGAAGAAAATCGATGTGAAATGTTAATTAATGTTATTCATTTGAGCAGCTACGCCGAACTTTGGGTTTATCAAATTCCAAAGTTTAAAGAAACAGGACAGCACCAATTCTTGACGCTTAGGTCTTTCCCTTCTTATCAAATTTCTTATCTTAGAATTCAATTACAACAAATCTCCTTAAAGGAGCTGTTTTCTGAGTCAGTTTAAAATTGCCACCTAATTGAATTCTTGGCTGATTTTATTTCGGTTGTATTCAGATAAAGAAAGTAATATTCAACTTCAGGAGTGCGCTTTTATAATAGGGTAGCTCGTTCTCGAAAGGGTTTATTTTTACAATAATGCTGGCCGTTCGAGACATATTAGCTTCATATACGCGACAGTATATTTGGCGCTTCCATTTTATGCAAGCTTTCAGTATACGGAAAGTACTTCTAGCTTTCACGTAAAATTTTCGCTGATCCTGTTAAACAGAAGTGTAGCCCATAGTAATGAAACTAATAAATGCTTTTGTATTCCTTCTCTTGTATTTCTGTTGGCTATATTCATATTTAATTAAATATTCTGTTTTATATGTGTGATCATGCATGGTCGCCTCAGGGGGGCAGTCATACGGCTGCTGGCTATTAACTTCGGGATTCAATTCCTCGGTCTAACAACATAGGAAAAATACTTCCTAACTTCTACAAAGCGCTCTAGATATTCCCAAATGTAACCCAAGTTTAAAATGTGAGCCTCTACGGTTAAAGATACATGTAAAATTCTTCCATGGTTTGAATCCCAAGCAAAAATAAATGTACGTCATATTTACTTATCATCACGTTGAATATAATATACGTAGTCTATTTTTACAAATATCTATACAAGGGGTATGTAGAAAAATATTGCTGTGAATAGAGACCAACATAGGCACATTACATTTGATTTTAATTCAAATGAGAAATTATGATTTCGTAGGAAACTGCAAAAATAAGCACATTTTTGTTTAACAAAGAGCTCTAATTATCGATATCATAATGATACACAAAAAGTATACAATAACTCTTAATACGCTGGCTATTGAAGCTATTACTTTCAAACCTTTCGATCTTGGATTCATTTCTTCTGAGAGTTTTGTTTCATGGTTTTTGGGTTGTCTTTCCCAGTAAATGTGTACATTCAGCAACCTAAATTAGATGGGACGTGAACACCTTCACAGCTCATATGTTTGATTATTATTTAATAAAAATGTTAGGAAGAACACGAAATGTGAAAATAAGCGAGGTTATGTGACTACAAGTGTTCAATCAAAAAAACCTTATTTATGAATAATGTTGATAATTGTATATAGTTAAGATAAGTTGACTATAATAGGTTAGTTCGGTTTAGTTTCTAGCATTTAAAAATAACTTAAAATATGAAAATTTATAGTAACATGACAGGTAGCTTATAAGATGGTTTACGATTGAAGATCCATCAGCTAAACTACATTGGACTGGACTGAAGTTTCATTTACATGTATCCCTTGATTGATATTTGATTTCTACAGCTTAGCTCTAGGTTTAAATTTCCTTTTCTATGGCATATTTGATTAACCATGTAAAGCATAATGTGAAATATAATATTTTTAAAAATGTGTGTTATAAATGCCTTGGCAGTTAGAAAAAAGCTGCGCACATAGGTAATTTAAGGCGTATACGTCGAATTGAATGTTAGTGTCAACCTATAAATAGTTTTTAGGGCGATAAATGCAAAACAAAAATGCTGTCACCTGTCAAATCACTTTAGATAATTAAAATTCCTATAATTTAGGTTGAAATTCCATGTAAATTTGCTTAGAGCTAGGAAAACAACTGTATTCAATATTATTATAGTTTAAATTAGATTAATTCTAAATCTATATTAAATGTAGAAAGGCGACGTAGATTATTTTAAACTCAACATTGTCTCCTATATAAGGTTTTGGAGACTGAATCCAATGGGGAATTGTCATTTTGCTTGTGGTACGATAGGCTGTGCCACTTTGTGCTTTAAAAAACAAAATAATTGCATAACGATTGCCAAATAACACATTTGTTTTATAGTGTGTATTCCTGAAAGTAACAGTTCCTAATAAATAAATAGGATTTCAATACCAAAAAGAAAAACAGAGTAGAAGAAACAAAGACACAAATAGCAAACGCCAAAAGGGCCGTAGGCTGTTAAAACGAAACAATATGGAATAACAAATTCCTGAATGTGAGAGACAAAGGTTAGAATATATAAAACATACGTGCGACCCATCATGACTTACGCCGTGGACGCCAGAGCGGAAACTAAAAAACTAATGCAATGTCAAGAACAACCGAAATGCAAGTACTCCGTAAAATAACAGGAAATCGGCTAGCAGGCAGAACAAGAAACAATGATATCAGACAGCAATGCGATGTTCCAGATATCGTAAGATGGTCGAGGCAGCAAAAGCGAGAATGGAATCAGCACGTTTTCAGGATGACTCCAGAAAGAATAGTGAGGATTGCACGAGATGGAAAACCCAGGCCAGTAGGAAGACCACCTAAAAGATGGGTAGAAAGTTGGACATCCACCTCCCAAGAAAATTAAACGGTTGGAAAGAACAGGCTGAAAGCCTAAATTGAGAAAAAGAAGAAGATACCCATTTAAGTTATTCCGCGTTTGATTTCTGGGCTGCACGAGTAAATGTAGGAGCCATCAAGCAAGTCTATGTTACTGCCTCAATTTCAAGTACGTGGGCGCATGCAATTGGGTCTTCGTGAGCATCGATTGGCAGAGTCCACCGTAGAATGATATAATATGATCAACGAGAAGCTGCAAATAACAAAGCAATAATAAGCTCATATTCGTAAGCTGCAATGTCAAGATATAACCTGAAGAAGATGAATTCTGACAAGCGTTCCAAGAGACAACTATGCAGTTAGACTGAATGCAAGTATCTGCATTGGAGCTTTTTCTTGGCAAGGTCCTGTTGGTTTTTTCTGGTCTTTGACAAGTCAACATAAACACGAACGGGCGTTAGCCGGTGCATCCGAACGTTTCGTCTTGTATGTCTGTGGTTGAGTTAACGCCAAAAGATTACCGGTAATATAAAGAAAGTAGGAAATTCTTCTTTGTTTGGTTAATTCACATACATTTACAAAAAATGTTTTTATGTCGTTCAACTTGAGAATCCCGGCCAGCAATGCCCTTTGGTCCTGTTATCGAAGTGTAGAACATCCACATAGCTGTGTCTACCGTCTCGCCCTGTAGGTGACACCCTCGACAAGTTGGGTCGTCAACTAGAGCCATTCTATGCAAGTGTTTGTTCAGTCTGCAGTCCAATTTCTTTTTTGCGTCATGGGCAAACAGTGTCTGCAACGTTTTTTCTAAGTGCAGAAATGTGAAAAATCATTGCATGTGATAGACGGAGGTTATGCATAATTGTTCATGTTTAACGACGCCTCTCTTTGTGCATCTACTTGATTCTGACGAGTAAGTGCTATGATGCATCCATGACCTTTTGTAGGTTTATTATACAGTGCTTCCGTAAAGTAGTGATAAATTCGTTAAAAATTCAAGGAATGACTTTTGGCAAAAACTCTGAGACCCGTCGATTTTTATTTTTATTTGCGTAGTTTTTCAAATAAAACACATATATACAAGGTGACCCGCGTAGGAGGTATGACGTCATCGATGCTTCTTTTAAATGACAACCCCCTTTTTTTATTACGGAATTTAAAATTGCAAAATACTAAATTTAAATTTAGGAAGTGTGATTTTACAATTTTTCAATGACTGCAATCCATAAAAAAATGTTGGCCGTCTTGGCTACTGTCAGGCAGACAACGATGCACAATTTAAACATTTAATTTAGTTGTTCTTGGGGTTATCATTGCAATTAAATTTAGTACTTCACAATTTAATTTTTTTTTCTTAATTTTTGGTCATGTGACCTAGCATAAGTAAAAAATGCGTTCTTTCAAATTCCGTAATAAAAAAGGGATTTTCCATTAAAAAAACGTCGATGACGTCATACCTCCTACGCAGGTTAACCTATAAATGTGATACCAAACTTGGTTACATTTTCTAAATTAGCGACATTAAAGTTGTCAGAATTATTGCAGTTTTCCTGTACATATTTCAAATTCGGTTTTAGTACTGTTATAATTTTAAATAATTTTTTGAATTCGGAATAGTGGTATTAATTTCGTTTGATAATATTGTATAATTTATATTTCAGGTATTTAAAAAGAAAGGGTTTAATAAATTACCCATTGAATAAGCTGAATCGAGCCTCTAACGTCTCCCAAGTAAATTGAAAGAAAACCTTAATATAAATGTAGGTAAGGGATACCTACATTTATATTTATTATTTATATACCTGTAGTATTAAATTTCTATCCTTTAAAATCATGTAGAGAGAACTTATATAAACATTTATACAAAGTAAAC
Source organism: Agriotes lineatus (assembly GCA_940337035.1). Lineage (NCBI taxonomy): Eukaryota > Metazoa > Arthropoda > Insecta > Coleoptera > Elateridae > Agriotes > Agriotes lineatus. The sequence continues at coordinate 108,399 of CALNHX010002503.1, read as the reverse complement.
AAAAGTACTATTTAGGGTCTTAAATTTAAATATTATTCAATCTCTGTTCCTCTTGTGTATATGTGAGCAGCATATGGATATAAAGTTGGCTTGCAACATTTAATAGATAAAAGTGTATTATATGGCATAAATGACATATAATTTGACATAAATGACATATAGTTTCAACTCCTTACCACGGCTAAATACTAATTCTATAGTCAGCTGTACCTTATGACAGTTGTAACTAACTTCACTATTAATGTAGTCAACTGTGAAATTGCGACTAGCTTCACATGATGGATGCCTAAATGTATCGTTTGCCCTACTCTTATCTTATATACAGGTACTCTTTCCATAGTCTGCCTATTGGGCAGCCACATTGTAAAACGTAAAAGGCCAAACTTGTTGCTTCAATTCTCGTTTTAGTGTGTTTCCCTCAATTCAGTTTTTTGTCAAATGCGATACCCAAATATTTGATTTCGCCTGAAAAAGTTAAGGGTATTTGGAAAAATCATGGTCCGCCGAGGACCACTATTTTTCTCTTTTTTGAAAGCAGAACTATTTCCGTTTTAGCAGGGTTTATCGACAAAAAGGGTTCCGTGTTCCATTATTCAGTCAAAGTCCGATTGCATCAAATTGCATAGCATTTATTCATTAACCAACATGCTTATGTCATCCACGTAACGTATAGTGTAGAATCTGAAGTTTCCTCTTCCAATTATTTAAATATATTGCTTATCTCATGTTCACGAAGGGTTACCTCTGCACTATTTTATCAAAAACGCTCTCTATGTCTATGCATACACCAAAGGTAGAAATCTTATTTCCTAACGATGTCTCTATCAGTCTTGCTACAAAATGTAGGGCGGATTCAGTAGATCTTCTTGGGATGTAAGTACGTCACGTGAGATGCAGTGAATAATTAAACAGCATATTTTCTCTTAGTTATTCGTCTCACAGATTTTCTACCGCTTTCAGAAGAAAGGATGTTAAGCTTATGGGACGATAATATTTACCTAGGGCTGCTAGAAGGTACACCTTATGATCTAGCTTAGATATGGGGAATTGTACTTTTACCTTCCTCCAGCTTTTAGTAGTTCTATACATGATCTTAGAACTTATTCTGGAAAAAGTGATAAGAAATAGGCCAGGAGGAAGGAGATTATTGTGGTTCAAAAACTTGCGGCAGTGTTGCAATGTGTCTTCCGTAAGAATATTGAAACATGCTTTGAATACAGTACTATAATGGTACGATGCTTACAGCAATTCTGGTTGCATTGCTAATTTACGAATGTTAATGAAAGATTCAAATAGGCCCAGAATTGGTATTGTATTTATTGCAAAAGTAAACATTGATAATTACATAAAACGTAATTAGCAATAACTTAATTAATTAACAGAGATTAGTAATTGTACAAAACAGTGTCGCCAGGGCTGCGGTCAGCTTGTATTCAAATTTGTGCTCAATATGGCAAATGTAGCTAAGTTTATGTTCACTGACGGATTAATTGTGTAACGTCAGGACACGATAATGAAGTCGTTTTAGTACAAAGGCGTTTCGAAGCATTACAAAGGTTTAAAGCAGAATTTGCATTCATGTTAAAATGCCAACAATCGATGATGCAGCTAAAAGAGTTATAAAGCATTCCAAAAAGGCACAGCTATGCAAAAAGCATATAAGAAGCAACCTGAAAGTTAATAAAGACAAGACTGCTAGTGACATGCTAATCAGTGTTTATTAATTAAAAGTGTAAAAGTGCAACCAATTTACACTTACAGATAAACAAGTTTAATTATGTTGCTATGATGACCTGGAGAGTCGTTTGTTAATGTTTGTTGGGGAAGAGAGGCCGAAAGCGTATGTGTTATTTGGCTCCCCGATTTTGATATAATTTTCTTCATAACAGTAAATCATTTGTGCCCAGTTGTGAGCTTTATTTAATATCCTGTGTGCGGAGGCCAGCTGTGGTTAAATTGGCAGTATTTCGGAGTGCAGTTCCAGAGTCAATTAGACCTGGAGCTTAGCCTGTGTCAGATCGTCTTCGAAGCTGAGATTCAACAAGATTAGGAGCTGCGAGAAGCGGGCAGCAAGGTGCAGGGCCTGGAGGAGGCTTGATTCGTGATCCAGAGGCAGACAGCAGCAGCGAAACCTTACCAGGGAGCAAATACAAGCTTGGCGAGCATTTGCCATACAGTGGTTAAATTTGTCAACAGTGTAATAACCTAACCCTGCAGATACGAGTCTCAAATTGCTAGCTGGTACAAAATTCTTGATAAGTTGTAAATGAATAAAATATAGAAAGCAACATACCTTTATTACAGTAAAGCGTAATTAAATAATTATATTTTTAATTAGCCAAGAAGCCGGGTAGCGCAGTTGGGAAAGCGGTAGGCTTGCATTAAGCAAGTCCTCGGTTCGAATCCCGCAGGGGCTGGAGTTTTTCCGCAACCTTGGCGATTGGAATCTGACACGGTGAGATCATTCACAGTTGGGCACCAAATTAACTGTGCTCTGCTCAGAACCACAGACCTAAGAGCTAGAGCAACAAGGTCCACACATCACCAAGACACAACTAGCACACAATGGTTGCTACGCGCTCCAACTTTGTAGCTCGTAGCTCGAAGCAAGTTGAGCACTACACCGCCAGATGCTAGCGTACAAAACACCAGCCTCTACACCGCTAAGGTACCAAGAGGTTAACGATAATATATACATACATTTTTAATTAGCCAGAAGAGGGAGGCAATATAATATTCACAATAAACTATGTTGTGTGGGTGATCAGCTTTTATTTATTTATTACATTACAAAAAGAATACAGATCATTATAATAGAGGTCAATAAAGTAGAAATAGCACTGATAATAGCCAATATCCAGGAAGGATAAAACACAACGAAAATAAGAAGAGCAGAAATACATTTACTGTTGAGAAAATTTCTAATCCATTTATTCCGTATATCAACATAGTTCATTTGAAAAAAATTAACACAGAAAAGCAACTGTCCACAAGATTTGATGGGTGACACTTTCATTTTTAAAATTGTAAGTTTATTTAGAACATTATGTCGTATAAAAAGGTTTTCAGATAAAAACGTTAGAAATTGGTTATATACCAGCTTTAAAAGTATTTTCGATGTAATTTACGCACATATAATATGACACAAAAAATTATGTAAAATTTTTCTTTCTCCTTATGCAGGAAAGGCAATCAAATTAACAGCAATAAATTACACTCCGACTCTCACTCACTGAGTTTCTTGTATTATCTACGAAAACATATGTTAGGTAAAAATTATGAAGAATTATAGTTTACGTACATCTAAAAATATAAAACACTATATATAAATCAGTGACACAAAGCCTTCAAATATTTACATATTATTCAAAATTGCACAAGCTGCAACACATTAAACTACTTCTAACCCTCTTGCTAAATAGAAAATCTAATCACTCATCTCAAATGCTGACGTAAAAGTACGAAAAAGGCGACCAGCAACTGTAATAGGAGCATCTATTATTCAGAATCGGAAGCGTGTGCAGCGAAACAATATACAATGAAACAAACAGGCGAAAAATGTCATCGCCTTAAGGGAAGAAACTTTAATTGAAATGCCCTCGGCATTACGACATCTTTGAGTCAGAAGTTAGCCAACTTCCCTTCCCTAATATCTATCCGAAACCTTTAAACACGAGGGTTAGCTATCGTTCCCTTACAATTCGGGAGCATTCTTCGCTGTGTCATTGTTCAGAAACACAAAACAGATTTCATCACACGTCCAGCAATTAATAATGAACAGATAAGATAAAATCTTGTTAAGAATAAATCAAAAACGTTTGCAGTCATATGTGCTCTTTTAGCGAGACGTTGAACGTATTTCATATCTGCAAGCGAAGGAAAAAGGGACCAGTGATATATGGTAGGCACATGCTAAAAAGACAAAGCGAAATTATTGTAGCTCTCAGATATATATGCTATAATAAAATATGAGATATAACTGTCGAGCACGTAAGCGGTTCAGATTCAGGCTACAAACATTTAAAGAACAAAATTGAATTTCCCAACTTTGAAGTTCCATATAAATATTTCATGTATAGCTCGTTTGCGTCAGCGTATGATGCTGCTACCACGTTCATCTGTAAAAATTTAGAACGAGAAAACTTTCCGGATGCATTGAAAAACGGCGAAAATAAATTCCGAAAAGTAAACACATTTTTCATTGTACATGCACAGGCGAGTGGAAACCAACCAAGTAAACTCCGGCGTTTGGTCCAGACAATTGCTGAAAGACGATATGCAAGATCTAGGGTGCAACCTGCAGGAGACGTTCGAAGTGGCGCCAGACTGTACAGATGTGGGTGCGATCGGAATACTAAATTATTTATAAGAGCATCCACAGAGGTCTGAATTTTATATAGCGCTTTCAATATTTTAAACAAACCTTTATTCCGCACCATCTGAAACCGTGCGTTGTGAAGTAAAGTATTTAACTAATTAATATTACAAGCATAAGTCTTAATAGCGCTCAAGTGAACTATAACTTTAGACCGTGTGAAAGACAATGGCGACGGTTTTATATTTAGAATCTCCCTGCGAAGCTCCATATTTGGAAAAAGAATGAAATCTCGTTTTCTATGACGTGTTGTATAAGTGCCCGAATAAATTGTAACCCTATGCCCTCTAAAGAGCAGCCTGACACCTCCTATTTGTCTTAAGGGAGTCTAAAGTTGATACGATATCTGTTGAAACGAGAGAGTTAAACAATTTCTTATATATGTATGTAAGTATGAGTTTACTACAATAAATCTATTTTAATTAACCACATGTGCAAACTTAATTTGGTGAGTATGATATTATCGATTATAAATTGCTTTCTATGTAGTTTATAGATATTTGGCTACATAGAAAACAAATTAAATACATTATAAAAGTTGTAAATGAGTATGTTTAGCAAGTTTCAGTTTTGTAATAACTACATATGCGTTGTTCTCTGAACGAGTTCAAGACGAGTTACTGAACGGACGTGACTTGAGTGTCCCCCGTTATAATTGTTTTGTACGGCTATAGCTAAGATTCTTCGTTTATAAACAATTGTTAAAATTCAAACATGTCTTTTGTGGAGGCCTTGTGCTGCTATCGCCGCTTGGGGTGAGTACAGCTGGTCTGGCTAATAACCTTATAATTCACCTGGTTTATCTTGAACTAACAAATGTTAAGTTAACAAAATGACTGACAAACAGAAATTAATACTAAAACCGCCAAACATAATTTACCAAGTGCCTAAAGATATCACAAATTCGACTGAAATGGAGTGCGAAAGCAGTTTGGACAGCAGAACGAATCCAAACCCAAACAAGCAAACTCTCTCCTCTCCTGAAGAAAATGACCTTAACAAAAAATATATATTTAACAATGATTCACTAATAACATGGAAAAAATTTTATCTACTACAACCCAGTGAACAAAATCCCTCTTCAACACCTTCTACAACCGGACTACCTTCTAAACCAAAAATCCCCCCGATATTTTTACCGAACGAAAGTAACTACCAAAATATTATACAAGACATTAAGGCAACGATCTCTGAAGATTTTACAACTACCTACAGAGGAACAGAACTACGCATTAACCTTAATACACCAGATGACTTTAGAAAGCTAACCAAATTTTACGACGAACATAAAGTAAACTATTATACTTATCGAAATCCTGAAGATATCAACATCTCAGCTAAAGAAATTCATGAAGAATTAATCAATCTAGAGTATCCTGTAAAAAAAGCTACTCGATTATTAAATCGCAAAAAAATGCCTTTGCCAATTATCGCTCTGGAACTTACTAAAGGAGATAATACAAAGGACATATTTAATCTAAATAGATTACTATATTGTGTAGTAACGGTGAAACCAAGACGCAAAAACAGTGACACACCTCAATGCACTAATTGCCAACTCATAGGGCACATCAAGAACTACTGTCACTTACCCCCCCCCCCCCCCCCCCCCCCGATGAGTCAAATGCAAAGAGCCACATCACTACTCCCAGTGCGAAAAAAACAAAGATATACACAAACCCATCTGCGTCAATTGTGGAGGGGGACACGCGGCAAACTATAAAGGCTGCCCTTACATAAAGAAATTCATTTCCTACTATTAAATCAGTGAATCGCAACTCTTTACTCAGTGGTAAAATTACGTGTAACGAAACATATGCATCGCAACTTCAAAAAAAAATCCATCTGCTCCCAAACCTAGTAACCCAACGAATAACAACTCTACAACTCCTAACTCCTCTGTTATCACAAACATCCTTCAAACCATCTTAGAACTAATCACTCCATATATTGACCAAATAAAAAACTTTATCGTCTCTCTCATTCCTATTTTATTTCAAAATGGCGAAAAATAATCAACATCCTCTAAATCAGTTAACCCTCCTAAACTGGAATGCTAATGGGCTAAAGCAACAAAGAGCAACTTTTATTGCATTCTTGGCCAGACTTGGTATCGATCTAGCTTGCATCACAGAAACCCATCTTATTGAAAATGAAAAGTTCTCAATACCTGGCTATCAAATCTTCAGAAGAGATCGAATAAATGCAATTGGATGGGGTGGATTTGCAATAATTATCAAACGTAAGCTCGCTGCTATCCCACTAGATTTGGACAAGATTCAACAATTAGAAGCCGTAGGTATCAGCCTCTCCCTTGAAAATAATTCCACACTGAGATTAATCTCATCTTACAAGCCTCCCAACAACAAAATTCTACAGGAAGAGCTTCAACACATCTTTAATAACCAACATCCCACACTACTCGTTGGCGCCTTAAACTGTAAACATGAGAACTGGGGATGCCGCAAAACTAACCCCAATGGAGTAAAACTAGAAAACATGACCTCCCAAATAGAAGCGCAAATATCTATCCCACACTAATATACCTATTTTCCATACAGGCAAAATCAACTTCCTAATATCTTTGATATCATTGTCCATAGAAATCTTCAATTTCCACTAAACCACACAGTACTTCCTAAACTTCAGATCACTTACCGGTAATATTTACATTAACCTGTACCCCCTACTATTATCCCAACTCCCACGATTAATCACTGGCTCAGTGGACTGGGAACAATTCCGAGCCAAAATGGATGCTATCTTAACATCTCCTATTGACCTAGAAACTAGAGAGGACATTGATAAGGCTATTGAAATATTCAAAACGGCTGCCACTCATGCCATACAACAATCCACTCACGTAACCACCGTGCTAACCAAACACCCCCGACACATATACAACAGCTATTACGAGAAAAACACAGAGTTCCCAGATTATGGCAAAATACCAGAAATCAAGATGCAATAGCATACCTGAACAGACTTATCAGACAAATTAGAAATGAACTAGACCAAAACAGAATCGCATCTTACAATAAATAGCATTCCGACGCTACGAGCACAAGGACTTCCAGTTCCAGAAGACAAAGACAAGTGCGAATTGTTTGCTGAACATCTTGAAAACACATTCACAGCTAAAATAAACCACAATAATCCGACTCATGTACAATTAATTGAAAATAAACTCGAACAGCACGATTTCAATACCATCACACTCTTAGAACCAATACCACCAGCCGAAGTTAAAAAGTATATCAACAAGCTAAAAACTACGAAATCTCTCGGAAAGGATTTGATTCCAAATATAGTATTTAAAAATCTGCCGAAGAAGTCCGTATCATATTCAACAGCAATAATCAATACCTGCTTAAGAATCAGATATTTTCCTAACGTCTGGAAGCAGGCAGTTATAGTGATGATCCCAAAACCAGGTAAAAAACACGATAACCCGCAAAACTACCATCCGATAAGCCTACTATCATCCATATCTAAACTTCTTGAACGTGCTGTATTAACTCGACTACAAAAGTTCCTGGATGAAAACCACTTACTCCCACATCTGCAATTTGGTTTTAAACCTTCTCACTCCACTGCTCATCAAATACTGAGAATTTTTGAAAAAACCGAAGAGGAGTTTGAAAACAAAAAACATACTCTTATTGCGTTTATAGATGTTGCGCAAGCTTTTGATCGCATTTGGACTAAAGGCCTTATATATAAACTTATTAAAATGAAATTGCCCACCTACCTTTTATTATCAATAATATGATTCGTAACTGACAGAACCTTCCAGGTACGAGTGAATTCGTGCTTCTCTTCTACTCGTCACATATGTGCCGGTGTCCCGCAAGGCTCAATATTAGGTCCCACATTTGTTACGGTATTAATTCATCAGATCGACATAGGTCGTAATAATTGTCCAAACTCGGGTACAAACTACAGGGTTCGCCGGCTTTCCCTAAAAATCACAGATCTTAATGTGTCGGAGCAGATTTTGTTGCTTCGGTTACTCGCACTTAGCCCAGTCGGGAAGGGGTAGTTCGAAGACTTGAATGAAAAAAAAAACCGACGGGGTACTTACCCTAAAGCTTGCTTAAAAGAATTGCCAAAGGACGCCACTCGTTTTGATAAATTAACAGCCCTCGTGACCCAAAACGAAAAATATCACAGGGCTCTACTAAAGATTCGCTGGGTTAGCTGCACGCTGCGAAGCATCGTCCACTAGGTTCCCTCCAAGTCGGGCGGTAAACACCGGGTGGCTTTAATGACTTACCTTATGACCACCTCCCTAAAGGGGTTCAAAATAATTTACTCAAGCCCAAAGACTGTCGGGCTTTTCCAATAAAAGCACGTGTTCTAGCTTTACATTTGATTACACTCGGCTGTTTGCCACATTAGGATTGAAGATCCACAGATTTCGTGTTTAAATCAATTAAACAAACTAAGTGTGACTATATTATTATTTAATGAATGAAAATTGACACACACAGGGCCACAAGATGGCCATAAGAAGGTTACACCCTAACTGAAAATTGTCGGGGGGACCCAAGCAAAAGTTACCTTAATGGCTAATTACAATACACAAGTTATTTGACGAAATTAAATTCGCAGGCGCAAAGTCCCGCAGCATGCGAGGCACAATAAACATACAATTCGGTAGCACTTTCGCGACACATTAAGACAAGAAACAAAACAAAAATACAGCGGTAGATCCTACCTTTCGTAGCTAGAACACCTACTGGGTTGCTGAAGATCGATTCCTGGATAGGCCTAGTGGCAGCTTCCAGCAATACAGCTTCCAGCAGCTTGAAAGGGTTGTTGAAGGGCTTTGCCAAAAACCAACGGGGACTGCAGAAGGTCGAGGACTGCGAAGACGGCGTCCACAAAGACTAAGGTTGCGTCCCGCAGCGAGCGTAGAATTCCAAAGACACGACGGGCGACAGGATTTGCATAATGCAGATTGTGCCAAAAAGCACTTACGAGGCTTAATCGAAAGGTCTCCTCCAAATGTCCAGTATAGCAGAATGTTTTCCCCACAGACAGGTGAGCGAAAACGGCAAACGAAATGGACACTTCGCCTCGGAGATCACCAGGTCGGTCGTAACACACACCAAAACCGGAATTCAGCCCACCTTAACTACATCACGGACACGTTAACACGAGAACGACAATCAACCACGGAGTTTTAACAGATGACAGCTCCCCGATTCGCGGCAACAGCCCACGAACCGGGAGCGCAAAAATCACATAGGCCCCGCTCGCTCGAGTGCTGGTTACTCATTAATTCTTTCAAATGCACAGGGCTTAAGAACAACGTAACGGAAGAAAGTTTTGAACTCCAAAATTAATAATCCCACATGCACGGTTAACTAAGGGTTTATCACACTTTATTTCAATAGTCCCAAACCTGGACGTAAAATGCGTAAGTGCTGAATAAACGAGAGGGCCTTGGAACGTTCGAGAAAGAATTTGTTGTTGTCGCAGCGAGTCCCAGGGTATCGAATTACTACAGAAAATTCCCCGAGGGTCGCCAAGCAGGAATAGCCTTCGAAACCTAATTTATTGGTTGCGTGAAACAAAGAGGGTTATTCAAAATTTGTTGGATGCATATAAGTTCCATGAATTTCTAGCTAAAGGCGCCCGCGCGTCGGGATATATAACGCGATTAGCACGCGTCGCAGAAGTGTTTTCAAAGGAAATTTCCATTGATTGCGTGCATGTTAGTTTGACCCAAATAAATTCGGTTGCAGATTTCAGGTGCAGGGCCGGCTTTGCGAAAATTAAATCGGTCATACTTTAGACAAAAAAACAATATCACACCCCCCTTACTAGAGGTCAATTTCCCAAATTGATCCTTAGGACAACTAAAGGAGTTTCTAGAAGAATGGCCTAACCTAGGGTGCGGGTTGAAATAGCAGTCACTACTCAGGATCCCAACCACACTACGACGGATAGCGTCAAAACAAAAGAGTGTGAAGAGAGAAGAGTTATAAAAGACCGGTTACGCCGGTGGAAAATACGAAAAATTATCATAAATGTCAAATCCGGGAAGTCATTAATGCGGGATTGTCAAAATCGGGGAACGTCTTACGCCCGAGCACAATTCCGTCCAACCGACCAAGGGAACTCGGGGAGTATTTGTAAGGACTACAAACACATAAGAAAAGAAAGAAGAAGTCCAAGATCTAACCCCAAAAGCTAATCTGAAGAGGGCACGCTGCGCGTCACGGGATCAGCGCATTGTGTGAGTCCCACAGCCGAAACACCAACAGGGAAAGAGAGGACAAAAGGTTGTGACAGAAACTGTCAAGTATGGTCAATGATCGATAGTGATAGAAAAGAGAATTAAGTTCGCCAAAATCATCAATTGATGACGATGCCGAAAGCCAAGTCGTCTATGAATTAGCAAAATGCGAGACCGAAAATGACTCCGACACCGAACACCAAAAGAAAATCCGGAAAAACAAAGTCTCCAACAAATGTCAATATAATATTCACTAACGAAACAACATGTGAACGGCCGTGCACTGCCGTCACACGAAGCTCAAGAGCTTTGTCCCTCTCAGAATCCACGGAGCAGGAACACGAAACATGGCCTAAAGCCATCAAAAGTCTTCAACGAAAAAGTCTTTCCCAAAATCCAAAGGGCAAAGACACTTAAAGTGACAACCTACAGTCATCAAAAGAAAATTCGGTAGGTGACAACAGATCGTCAATAAATAACGGAACGATAGAGTCTCGATCGAAAAAGAATTATTCCAGGCTTCGGAATGGCACAGCGTAACCAGAATTTGCAAAGATGCAACGCTCTCATACTACACGAGAACACAAGCGGGATTACTTAAGCGGCGTCTTCAAACAGATGTGCAATAAAGCAGAATTTGCCCCACCTCAACCTTCAGAGCGTGGACAGCAACGGTACAAAACGCCAATCCCAAGAACATTTTACGCTGGCCTAGAAGTCACTAAAACAAAACAACAACAGGCGACTAAATCGCAACATACTCCAACACGATAAACAACTAAGTCAATAAGCGAAAGGGGTACGACAAAAAGTGTACAAGACACTATGACAAATGTTGATGCACGCGATGAAATCAGCAAACGAAGTTGGGCGATACACAATAAAAATGGAAACGAAAGAGAAGTCAATCAAAAAATACTACGCCAATCCAACTAAGATGGCTTGAGAAATATTACAAATTCGCTTAAAGCGGATCTCACAAACACACCAACACAGAACCACATCCTAACAACGGACCAATAAAGAATAAAGAAAACGAAATGATTTTCAACTCGTCAACGAACAACGCGGCACCACATCAAAGGATAACAACAAAAAAGTCAACATCGGTAATCTAAATGCTTCAATGTCGATGAACTCTACTAACTTCAACTTAAATTCAGAATAGCACAATAAAATTTCAAACTAGCTGAAGGCTAAACACAATCAACAATAAACGGATTTAAAAAAAGTTCGATACCTTCCAAAAATTTCAGAGTTTTCACGAAAAAGACTAAAAAACACGGTTTACTTAATGATTCATACTAACAGAAACGATTAACACCAAAAGAAGGGCTTCAAAATGTGCCTTAGCACAGAAAAGAAAATGTTGAAATGTTGAACACGAAAAAACACAAAAATCTTGCGAAAAATCCCGGGAAAAACAATGTTTGGTCTGTCAAAGGGATAGCAAGGAACTCATTTAATAAAAGAAAACAAATAGGATAAGCGTCCTGATATGAAAAAAACACGTTTCCAAATTTCTAAGTCTTAAAAAGTCAAGTTTTCACGAAAAATATTGGAAAAAACTATATGATGTTAATGCCAAACACTAAAATGAAGTTATATGACAAGAAAAGAAAGACAAAAACAATGCCCTAAGGACGTTATCGACAAAAACAATGCCACACGTTGGGATAGCCAGTTTATCTGTTACGGTATTAATTCATCAAATCGACATAGGTCGTAATAATTGTCCAAACTCGGGTACAAACTACAGGGTTCGCCGGCTTTCCCTAAAAATCACAGATCTTAATGTGTCGGAGCAGATTTTGTTGCTTCGGTTACTCGCACTTAGCCCAGTCGGGAAGGGGTAGTTCGAAGACTTGAATGAAAAAAAAACCGACGGGGTACTTACCCTAAAGCTTGCTTAAAAGAATTGCCAAAGGACGCCACTCGTTTTGATAAATTAACAGCCCTCGTGACCCAAAACTAAAAATATCACAGGGCTCTACTAAAGATTCGCTGGGTTAGCTGCACGCTGCGAAGCGTCGTCCACTAGGTTCCCTCCAAGTCGGGCGGTAAACACCGGGTGGCTTTAATGACTTACCTTATGACCACCTCCCTAAAGGGGTTCAAAAGAATTTACTCAAGCCCAAAGACTGTCGGGCTTTTCCAATAAAAGCACGTGTTCTAGCTTTACATTTGATTACACTCGGCTGTTTGCCACATTAGGATTGAAGATCCACAGATTTCGGGTTTAAATCAATTAAACAAACTAAGTGTGACTATATTATTATTTAATGAATGAAAATTGACACACACAGGGCCACAAGATGGCCATAAGAAGGTTACACCCTAACTGAAAATTGTCGGGGGACCCCAAGCAAAAGTTACCTTAATGGCTAATTACAATACACAAGTTATTTGACGAAATTAAATTCGCAGGCGCAAAGTCTCGCAGCATGCGAGGCACAATAAACATACAATTCGGTAGCACTTTCGCGACACATTAAGACAAGAAACAAAACAAAAATACAGCGGTAGATCCTACCTTTCGTAGCTAGAACACCTACTGGGTTGCTGAAGATCGATTCCTGGATAGGCCTAGTGGCAGCTTCCAGCAATACAGCTTCCAGCAGCTTGAAAGGGTTGTTGAAGGGCTTTGCCAAAAACCAACGGGGACTGCAGAAGCTCGAGGACTGCGAAAGCGGCGTCCACAAAGACTAAGGTTGCGTCCCGCAGCGAGCGTAGAATTCCAAAGACACGACGGGCGACAGGATTTGCATAATGCAGATTGTGCCAAAAAGCACTTACGAGGCTTAATCGAAAGGTCTCCTCCAAATGTCCAGTATAGCAGAATGTTATCCCCACAGACAGGTGAGCGAAAACGGCAAACGAAATGGACACTTCGCCTCGGAGATCACCAGGTCGGTCGTAACACACACCAAAACCGGAATTCAGCCCACCTTAACTACATCACGGACACGTTAACACGAGAACGACAATCAACCACGGAGTTTTAACAGATGACAGCTCCCCGATTCGCGGCAACAGCCCACGAACCGGGAGCGCAAAAATCACATAGGCCCCGCTCGCTCGAGTGCTGGTTACTCATTAATTCTTTCAAATGCACAGGGCTTAAGAACAACGTAACGGAAGAAAGTTTTGAACTCCAAAATTAATAATCCCACATGCACGGTTAACTAAGGGTTTATCAAACTTTATTTCAATAGTCCCAAACCTGGACGTAAAATGCGTAAGTGCTGAATAAACGAGAGGGCCTTGGATTAAATCGGTCATACTTTAGACAAAAAAACAATATCACACATTATTTAGTATATACATGAGGGCTATACCTGACATCCCTGGTGCTGATCTCGCCATGTACACAGATGACACGGCCATTATCATACAAGATTGCGACATCAACAGGGCAGCTATCAACCTTCAACGGAGTATTGACCAAGTTCATCAGTAGTTTTCCAAATGGTCCATAACTATAAATGCATCCAAATGCAAAGCCAAAATTTTCACGCTACTTCGACCTCCTGATCCACCTAACATACCTGGGAATATATTTGGATAAAAGTCTCACCTGGAATTTCCATAATCTCTGAAACTTCTTTGTGGCGTGAATCTATAATTCATATCCTTTTTTGGGTATTTCGCCACTCTGCAAATTAAAATTATGAAATAACGTATTTGTTTAATCTTGTCTTTAACAGATTAACCAGATATAAATTTATAATTATTCATTTAAATTTTACGAAACATTCTAAAAGTTAAAAGCCACCAAAAACGCAATATTGCATTATGCAAGCGCGGCGACCTACTCACAGTCAAGTTTAAACACCTCGCAGTCGCCGCTCAGCATTTTTACACGGCTTCGCGTACACAATTACGCAAGGCCGTGACAAGGTTTAAATGCCTACAATCGCAGCTCAGCATAAAAGACGCTCGAGTTCATGGAGTCCATATCATATCACGGAAGCAAAACCGCTGAGTATTGTTTTGCAAGACTAGTAAATTAACCTACTGAATATAATACATTGCACCTGTTATTAGAAATGAACTTTGTATATTACTATGATCTAAGCAAATTTGTTTGTATATATAGAACAATTATTTTTGTAATAAACCAGTCTGCATTTACTTGTTAGATTCACTTACTGCGTCGCTGTGGGTCCAAGCCTATAAATAATTAAGGGATGTGAGGCTGCATCTCACACAGTGACGAATTATCATCCCGTTAAGTGGCATGACTAAGCTGTCTTAAAGCGGAAACTGCTGTCTCAGTTCTGCGCTTAACATAAGGGATGGAACCAGCAAAATAACGTAACGGACGCCTGATTTCTACAGCCTCCAGGCGAATCTGTTCATGGTCCTTCGAGCCGGATCTGTCTACAACTAAGAAGAGGTACATCCCGAGAAGAAAACAACATCTACCAACCCACCCGGTTCCCCGAAAATGGCAAACAATATGGAGGAATTCAATCAGCTAGCTGTCGCCCAAGAAGAACTCGGCCAGAAGATCACGCAGGTATTTTCCAACAGCAAAAAGGACCCTGCCAGCCGAAAAACAGAAGCTTACATCGCCAGCCGAAACAAGACGCTGGACGAAACTTGGAACGCCGTGACCAAAAATCACGCCAAAATGGTGCAGCTAAGTATTCCTACACATAATTATTTTACCACAGGGTATTACGAACAAATTAAAGCCATCTACTGCGAAGCAAAAAGTTATTTGCAGAGCTGTTTAAAGGCAACTGAAAATCCCGACCCCTCTGAAACTAGGAGGCGAGAGGAAACAGTTGTAAATCCCGAGCAAAAGGTTCGTATCCGAAAACTGCAGATTCGGATGCAGAATTTTAAGCAATCTTTGGACGACGCCGAACTGGAACAAGCACTCGGAAGGCCCGCCATCACAAAGAGGGAATTAAAGGAAGAATGGGACCGGGTGATCGAGATGGACGAAGAAGTCATGTCTAACGAGATGGATTCAAACCAGACGCACTTCAGTCCTGAATTTACTACGTTGAAAGACAGGTACCGAAATTTAATTAATTTGTTACAAGCACCAACAAGGAACGAGCAAGCATCAGCCATCTCGCTTCCTCAAGTTAAAATCCCCATATACGAGGGAAATTATGAGGAATGGGCCACTTTTAAGGACCTATTCACCAAATTAGTAGATGACAACCAAAACATGGATGATGTCATCAAAATGCAGTATTTAAAAACGCATGTCAAGGGAGAGCCCAGCCGACTAATCCAGCATCTCGCAGTGACTCAAGCCAACTACAACACCGCTTGGAATTTGCTGCAACAAAGGTATCAAAATAATCGCCTTATTCTAACCAAATTGCTAGACACCATCTTCGATCAGCCGGTCCTCTCCAAGGAATCAGCCCAAGGGTTGAAAAGATTGCATGACTCCACTAAGGAATGTGTGGAAGCAATCAAAAATTTGGGCATTTCCACCGACAGCTGGGGTCCGTGGATTAACCGAGTTATTACTCGAAAATGGGATCCTGAAACTAACAAATTATATGAGCAATCGCTTCAGTGCCCAAATGAAGTTCAGGATCACCAAACTCTAATGGCCTTCTTACAAATGCGGTTCCAATCCTTGGAATCCATTGATGGAGCTCGAAAACCAACTCAGGACAAGCCACAGAAAAATTACGCTGCCGGATATCTCAACTGCAAGATGTGCAATGGGGACCATTACATCGATAACTGTGGTCAATTCCAGAGGCTCTCCACCCACGAAAAGCAAGAAGTGGTAAGAACCTACCGATTGTGCTTTCGATGTTTGCGACACGATTCTAATATACAATGTCGTTCGTATTATAACTGCAAAATCTGCCGCTTTCCACACCATACTCTGCTTCACAAGGCACAGCCGCCATCAAAGCCGATACCTGCTCCGAAGATGAAGACGTTTTCTCACGCAGCAGCCATGCAGACCTCCAACGCTCCAGAGAAGAAGCCAAAACCCACAATCATTGCCGCCAACCTAGGCGCAAAGAAGAGCCAAGTGCTACTGGCCACAGCAACGGTTCAAGTTAAGGCAGCATCCGGGATGACTCATCTCTTGAGGGTCTTGATAGATCCAGGGTCTCAAGGTTCCTTCATCACCGAAGCCGCAGCCGAATTATTAGCGTTACCCAGGACCAAGGTTCGAGCAGAAATTTCCGGAATTGGGAACAGCGAAACAAAAGTCGCAAAATGGAAAATCACAGGTTTGATTACGCCAAGATTTCCAAGTAAATTTTCCTTACCTGTTACTTTACTGGTACTTCCCAAACTTACAAAAACCATGCCTTCATCACCCATTCCGAACATAAAAATGGATGCCTGGAAACATGTCTTCATCGCCGATCCAACCTTCAACCGACCTGGCCCCATAGATATACTTCTAGGCGCTGAAGAATATTCCCAAATAATTCTCGAAGGAATCAAGAAATCCAAAGATGGCATCCTAGGACAGAATACCGAATTGGGATGGATCTTATCAGGAACCATGGGAAGACGACCTCCCACCAGCCTTAAGGTCAACACCATGGTTGCCAAAATTGAAGAGGATGAGCAGTTGCAGAAATTCTGGAACATTGAAGAGGCTTCTCCTCAAAGGAAACTTTCCCCAGATGATCAGGTATGTGAAAATAAATTCACAGACACAGTCCAGCGAGACGTAGATGGAAGATACGTAGTAAGGATTCCATTCAAACAAACTCCAGTACACATGGGAAGGTCCAAACCCTCAGCATTGGCACGATTCATACATCTGGAGAAGAAATTAGGACAAGATCAAGATCTAGCAGTCCAATACAAGAAATTCATGCAAGAATACTTGGATTTAGGACATATGGAAAAGGTGGCAAGGGAAGATGAGAATAACGGCAAGTATTACATTCCCCACCATGGCGTCATCCGAGAAGCAAGTTCATCAACCAGGCTTCGTGTCGTTTTCGATGCCTCTAGCAAGGCCTCTCACGGAAAATCCTTAAATGAGATGATGTACGCTGGACCTAAACTTCAGCAAGAACTGGTCGACATTCTACTTCGATGGAGGACACACAGGATTGTTTTTTCTGCAGACATTGAAAAAATGTACCGACAAATCAGAATGAACAACCAAGACCAGGAGTACCAAAGAGTCCTATGGAGATTCGACAAATCACAGCCAATCAGGGAATATAAGCTGTGCACCGTCACTTATGGAACCGCATCAGCTCCCTATCTTGCCATTCGAACCTTGCATCAACTCGCACAGGACGAAAAGGTCTCATTTCCATTAGCTTCAGAAGCAGTGAAGAAAGATTTCTACGTGGACGACGTGCTTTCTGGGGCCGACACTGTGGAAGAAGCGATCCAACAACAAGGTCAGCTCATTTCCTTACTAAAGCGTGGAGGCTTTACTCTACATAAATGGTGCAGTAATGAGTCAGCCATCATTCAAGAACTCCCAGAAGAGTTAAAGGAACAAACATACCTCGAAATAAGTGAAGACGGCGTAAAAAAGTCCTTGGGCATTCACTGGTCTCCATATGAAGATGTTTTCTGTTTTAAGGTAGACGTTAAGCAACAGGAATCCACCAAACGCACCATACTATCCGAAGTTGCCAAAATTTTCGACCCATTGGGATGGTTAGCACCCGTCATCATCACTGCCAAGCTACTCATCCAAGAACTATGGCTCGAAAATATCAAATGGGATGACCCAGTGTCTGAAAATATCCAAGGCAAATGGGAGACGCTCAGGTCTCAACTCAAGGCAGTGGAAGAAATTACCTTACCAAGGTGGTTGTTTATCAAAAGGGAATCTCTAGTAGAGCTGCATGGATTCTGTGACGCCTCCGAAAGAGCTTTCGGGGCCGCGATTTATACCAGAGTCACCACATCATCCGGCCAAGTCAAGGTATCCTTATTAATAGCCAAATCCAAGGTGGCACCAGCCCGAGCCAAGACGACATTACCAAGACTGGAACTCTGCGCAGCAGTACTCCTTTCCAATCTACTTCAAAGGGTAATTGCAGCATTAGACCTTCCTAAGGTGTCTATCTTCGCCTGGACCGACTCCATGGTTACATTAGGATGGATAAAAGGAGACCCGGTACGATGGAAGACGTTCGTCGCGAATCGAGTAGCCGAAATCAACAATCTAATTCCGGCTCAACATTGGAACCACGTCAAATCCGAAGAGAATCCTGCAGACGTCATCTCCCGAGGCACTAGTCCAGAAAAACTAAAGAATCATCTCCTATGGTGAGACGGACCGAGCTGGCTAGTTAACAAGAGTTCATGGCCGTGTCAACCAGACACCGCAACCACCGAGGAAGAAGCAAGAAGTTACACTGTGCATCAAACTACCATTCATCAAGACGAGAACGAAGTCGTTCATCGTTTTTCTTCTCTAACAAGAATGGTACGAGTCATGTCACATTGCCGAAGATTCATCAACAAGTGTAAGCGACTTCCCACTCAATCAGGATGCCTATCAGTGAAGGAAATGGACGACACCATCCTCCTACTCGTTAAGGTCATCCAAGGAAGTGATCCTATTTTGAGGGCAACAGGATCTCAACTCCGGCAGAACAAATATGTGAGTTCCAGTAACAAGCTTGCCAACCTCAATCCCTTCATCGATCAGCATGGAATAATCCGTGTTGGAGGAAGATTAGAAAATTCCACCTTGTCCTTCAATGAAAAACACCCAATCATACTCCCGTACTCCAGTCATATTTCCAAACTAATAATCCAAGAAGCGCATCTACGCACGCTGCACGGTGGCACCCAACTCACTCTCTCATATATTCGAAGAAAATATTGGATCATCAACGCGAAGAAAGCAGTCAGCTCCAGCATCCAGAAGTGTTTCCGATGTCTACGATACAAAGCAGAGGCAGCACAGCAACTGATGGGAAATCTTCCATCAACCAGAGTGAATTCAACTCCTCCATTCTTCCATTCCGGAGTGGATTACGCCGGCCCAATACAGATCCGAACATCCAAGGGAAGAGGGCATTCTTCGCACAAAGGGTACATTGCTGTTTTTGTCTGTCTATCAACCAAGGCAATCCACCTAGAGGCCGTCAGCGACATGACAACCAACAGCTTCCTAGCAGTCTTCAGGAGGTTTACTGCCCGAAGAGGACGCTGTGCACACCTATACAGCGACAACGGAACAAACTTCGTTGGCGCAAGAAAAGTGTTGGACAAGGAGACCCGCCAAACAATTGAAGGCCCAGTTGTCCAAGAAACCTTAGCAACCGGTGGTACCCAATGGCACTTCATCCCTCCAATAGCCCCTCACTTCGGAGGGATATGGGAAGCAGGGGTAAAATCAATGAAGCATCATCTGAAGAGAACTATTGGCCACGCTACTCTCACCTTTGAAGAGTTAACAATTCTTCTCTGCCAAATTGAGGCCTGCCTAAACTCACGTCCTCTATGTCCACAAGGCAACGATATTGAGGACACAACTGCTCTGACGCCAGGCCATTTCCTAATAGGGAGGGAAATCATATCGCCACCAGACCCAATCAACACTCCAATATCTTCAAATCTATCGAATCGTTGGAGGATAATCCAAAAGATCAAGCAAGATTTTTGGAAATCATGGAGCTCGGACTACCTTCATGGACTACAGCAACGAAACAAATGGAAGAAACCATTGGAGAACACTAAAGTTGGAGATTTAGTGTTAATCAAAGAAGATAGTATCAATCCTAGTAAGTGGCCTTTAGCAAGAGTCACTGCAACTCATCCAGCAGCCGATGGATCAGTACGAGTAGTGACGCTCCAGAAATCAGGAGGACATCAGCTAAAACGATCCATAGGCAGCATCATTCCATTACCAGCAACTACCGAGGAATCGCAGGAACCAGAGGCAGAAGATAAAATTTCAACTAACATTATCCAGACACGATCATCCCCAGCACCAAGGAAATCTGTCGCGTCCAAATGGAAACTGCTGTTACTCATCTTTAACCTTCTTACCACCAATACATTAAGTAAAGCAGAATTTAATATCCAAAAACCAGACAGCGGGTACTATGTAGAACACATTGGACACGGGAAGATTGAGAGAGGAACATTCCGGATCGAAATCCAGTTCGAGAGGGGGAAGATCGAAGAAGACTTCGAAACAGTCACAGACATGGTAGACAAATTCGACAATCTCTGCGACTCTGCAAAAGAACTGTCCGAAGACACATTATGCAAGACACTGGTGCATCATCTTCTGGAACAGAAAAAGCATATGGAATGGATTAGAGATGGTATGGAAAAAATAATAACAAGACGAGAAAAAAGAGGAGTCCTTGGCACAGTATTAACGTCAATTTTTGGAGTCAACGATGAAGTCTATCAAGATATAGACAGGCTAGACAAGAATCAACAGGAACTAATAAAAATGGACAGTCAACAATCCAAATTCTTGCTATCAGCACTTTCCAGGTTTAATGAAACCGAAGAACGAATCGACAAGAAGCTGGAACATTTCCAAGAAAAATTAAACCAAGGAATCCGGGCCATTAACAACATGGACAAATGGTATAAAGCAACCGACTCCAACCGACTAAATATTCACATCATCAGTGTGTACCAAGTCGCCACAAATGTAATTAGCGAACTGTGCAACTACCATATTCACATCTTAAACGTTCACTTCCAGCAAGGTAATCTGTACGAGCTAATAACACCTGCTCAAATTAAACAGATCCTCGCTAATGCAACCAGTAAACTTTCACCAAATTTGGAGATATTACCAACGCCAATTCTAAAGGTTGACATTGGGCATGACGACATCTACATCAACGTCCAAGGGTATTTCATCATAGTGGAAAAAACGGAATACTCCTTAATTAAAGTGACACCAATTCCTCTCCAAATCAGCAATGGATCCTACTGGATGATCGATGTGCCGAAAGGAATCTTCGCTGTGGATTACAACCTACAAATGTACTTCCACGAAACAGATGAAGAATTCAAAGAAGAGCTACAAATTTCTCCCACTACCTATGTTTGCAGTCCAACGGTAGTTAAAGGAATTGAAAACAACCCAAACTGCATCATTGACGATATATATCACCGAGTAGAAACCAGTCAATGTCTCCTACGAAGACATCGCATCCAGTCCATTATTTGGAAACAATTGTACATGGAAAACACCTGGCTATTTGTAGTCAGTAAACCAACCCGCATAGCAATCACTTGTAGTGGAAACAGGGAAGAAGTCACCGTCAACACTACAGGTGTCATTCAAATTTCATCGGATTGCATCATCCAAACTGCGAGGAATACATTAACCCCAAGGCACAACAGAAAATACAAGATCCTGGCTGGATACTCCAAGGCTATCAGTATCAATATTACCAACCCAATCACAACAAACTCATTTTCAGAAATCGCAGAGGAACCTGTACTAACTCAGTCAGACCACTTCGAAGACCTACAAGCATCGCAGTTAGATTTCCAGGAGCATATAAAAAACTTCACCTGGAAAGTCATCCGACATCATTCTCACCTGTCTATTGGGGTCACAGGCAGCCTTTTGGGAACCGCTGCCCTACTAGGAGCTATCTACTACATTCGGCAACGAATAACACGAAGGAAGCCACCACCCGCACAACCCCAGGCAGAAGAATATCCTCTCAAAACGCTCAATCTCGAAGAAACAATATAATTTATCGGTTTGCTTTTTTGTGGCTTAAAATTGGCAATATGTTTAATCTTGTCTTTAACAGATTAACCAGATATAAATTTATAATTATTCATTTAAATTTTACGAAACATTCTAAAAGTTAAAAGCCACCAAAAACGCAATATTGCATTATGCAAGCGCGGCGACCTACTCACAGTCAAGTTTAAACACCTCGCAGTCGCCGCTCAGCATTTTTACACGGCTTCGCGTACACAATTACGCAAGGCCGTGACAAGGTTTAAATGCCTACAATCGCAGCTCAGCATAAAAGACGTTCGAGTTCATGGAGTCCATATCATATCACGGAAGCAAAACCGCTGAGTATTGTTTTGCAAGACTAGTAAATTAACCTACTGAATATAATACATTGCACCTGTTATTAGAAATGAACTTTGTATATTACTATGATCTAAGCAAATTTGTTTGTATATATAGAACAATTATTTTTGTAATAAACCAGTCTGCATTTACTTGTTAGATTCACTTACTGCGTCGCTGTGGGTCCAAGCCTATAAATAATTAAGGGATGTGAGGCTGCATCTCACACAGTGACGAATTATCATCCCGTTAAGTGGCATGACTAAGCTGTCTTAAAGCGGAAACTGCTGTCTCAGTTCTGCGCTTAACATAAGGGATGGAACCAGCAAAATAACGTAACGGACGCCTGATTTCTACAGCCTCCAGGCGAATCTGTTCAGTTATTTACTACTTTCCTCAATCGATTCCGTGCGCTCTTATCAAATCAGATGATCTTGTTTGCTTGGCCCCTACACACTATTTGGGCGTCTTTTGTAATAATAACAGTTTGAAATCTGGTTTTTTTTTGAATACATAAACCTAGCGTTATTAATATAACAGGTGCGCCAGCGTGGCTCTGATGGTTGGAGCATCGGACTGCGGCGCGGAAGTCTGGAGTTCAAATCCCAGATCGATTCCTGGCGGGCGGCCTACCCAGTCGCTTTAAATAATTGGGAACCTGCGTTCGAAAGAACAAGGGGTAATGCGGTTGTCTAATGCGTGGTGCTCACCACATCACCACGTGTCATAAATTTGACACGCGACAGCCGGGTGTGAGAGCGAGGATACGGAAGCTCTAACCTTTCGCCTTGCAGGCCAAGCTCCTTCATGGGGTGTTAGTGCCTCACCATTATTATATATACAGTGTGTCTCCGGATTGAGTTCACTATAGGTATAATCGACAAAAAAATTTACAATTTTATTTTAATGTTTTGGGATCCCGCCCTGCTTGGTCTGAAAACAATTTTAAGCAGAGTTTTAATTTTTAGAAATTAAGTCGGCCATGAAAAATGTGAAAAAATTATTTTCTATTTAGGTAAACTACCCTTTTTGTTCATGATACGGCAAAATTTTGTTAAGAAAAGTTGTTTATAATGATAGTTTATGGCCCTATACAAAATTTCAGAAAGATCTGTCGACTTAGAAAAAACCGTTTATTTTAGATAATTGTATTTAATTTTCAGGTAAACTATCCTTTCTGGTCATGATACGGCAAAATTTTATTAAGAAAAGTTGTTCAGAATAAAAACGTATGGCCCTGTACCAAATTTCAAAAAGATCTGTCGACTTAGATTAAACCGTTATTTTTTAGATTAAACAAATTGCATTTATTAAAAATGACGGTTTCATCTAAGTCGACAGATCTTTCTGAAATTTTGTATAGGGCCACAACTTCTCATTATGAACAACTTTTCTTAATACAATTGTTCCGTATCATGAACAAAAAAAGTATTTTACCTGAGAATAAAATACAATTATCTAAAAAATAGTGTTTTCTAAGTCAACAGATCTTTCTGAAATTTTGCATAGGGTCGTAATTTATCATACTGAACAACTTTTTTAAATAAAATTTTGCCGTATCATGAACAAAAAGGGTAGTTTACCTGAAAATAAAATAGTTTTCGCTTCCCTGCCAAGGTCTACTTGTTTTTCAAAAACTGAAAATATTCTTAAAATTCTTTTCAAACCAAGCCGGACCGAATCCCAGAACCTTAAAATAAAATTCAAAAATTTTTAGTCTATCTCACCTCTTGTAACATCAATCCTGGGACACACTATTGTATTTTCTCTTCAGGTAAACGACCCTTTTTGTTTATAATACGGTAAAATTTTACGAAGAAGAGTTGTTCAGAATGGGAAATTATGGCCCCATACAAAATTTCAGGAAGTTCTACCTACTTAAATCAAACCGTAATTTTTAATAAATAGGTACTACAATTTTAACGGTTTAATTTAAGTAGGTAGGTCTTCCTGAAATTTTGTATAGAACCATAATTTATCATTATGAACAACTTTTCTTGGTAAAATTTTGCCGTATCATAAACAGAAAGGGTAGTTTACCTGAAAAGAAAATAGTTTTTGCTTCACTGTCAAGGCCAAATTGTGTTTTCAAAAACTGTAAATATTTTTAAAATTCTCTTCAGACCAAGCAGGGCGGAATCCCAAAACATTAAAATAAAATTGTAAAATTTTTTGTCAATTATACCTATAGTGAACTCAATCCGGGAACACACTGTATTAATACCGGGTGGCCATAAATATCTGAGATCCCGGTAGCCATGGAATTAGCTAATTATAAATGTTGGTTAGCATTATACATATTTCAATTATAATAAGTATTGGTATGAAATGTAATAAAATGCAAATAAGAGGAGGGGAATGTGCCCCAGATTCTGCAGTTTAGCCTACGACTCGATTATAAAAACCTCCCGTTCTAACTTCAATACTTATTGCAATCTGTAATAATTTTTGACAGATAGGAATTTTAGTTCTAATGACATTAATGACATTTAGTGTATAGTTGGATTCATCACTTTAATAAAGCGGTGTTGATTCCAAAGGTAATGTGACATCAGATATTTATGGCCACCCGGTATAACAAAAAAAAATCAGGATCTGGTCCATTCTCACAATGAGGTGATTCAGTAAATTAATGTAGAGTAAACACTGTTTTCCTCATAAAAATTAACATATATTGTACATACGCTACATGTTTCGGCTTATATCGTCAGTTCTATAAAAAGGGCCCAAGACTCTAGCGACTTTATTTTTGATTTTAACCCCTACAAACCATATATATTATCAAATGGGACAATGTTTTCTACAATTTGATAAACATGAATATTCTCTTAATGTCACTAGTTTTTTGTGATGACGTAATCGATGTTTTTTTAAATGACATCGTATACTGTTTTTTATATATTCTTGTAGAGAATTTTATTTGTATTTCATCTGTGAAAATATTTAATAAGGTTGCATAATAAACATTTTGAAAAAAAACGCAAAAATTCAAAGGCGACGTAGGAGGCCTTGAAATGTAGTTAGAAGATTATCTAATTTATTAAGAAACTAAACAATAGAATATGGCTTTCTAAAGAAACAACATAAACAAACGAGAACTGACAATACTTCAACTACGTACTGCTACAACTAGGTCCAAACAATACAAAACAAAATTCTAACCTGCATTACAAAAATTGTTCAAAGTGCGAGCCGTAGTTTTCAATACACATTTGGCAGCGTTTAAGAACGCTATTTACTGTGCGGGTTATTACATGAGCTGGAATATTTCCAACTGCATATCTTATTCTATCTTTTAGGTCCTCCGCATTTTCGGGAACTGTGGTAAAGACTTTGTCTTTTAAATAACTCTATAAAAAAAAGTCCAGCGGATTCATATCGGGGGAACGAGGAGCCCATTTGATTGGACCATTCGTACCAATCCAGTTTTGCCCGAAAGTTTCAGTCAAAAAATTAGTATTAATAACAGCGTTATGGAGTGGGGCACCATCTTGTTGGAATGTCATGTCCTGTCTATCAGTAAGCTGCGCTTCATCGAGATAGACACCTACAATATCATTTCGAAGTAAATTGTTGTAACGTTCTGCTGTTAGCGTATCATCGATGAAATAAGATCCCACGATCTTTCCACCCCACATACCGCACCAAACATTAACACTGAATCTCCTTTGGAAATTTCGTTCTCTAACTATCCTAAGGTTTTCTTGACTCCAGTGGTAATGCTTATTAGTTATTACAGTTAAACATACCATTATTCGTGAAGGTACATTCATCTGACCACATTATTGTCGACGGAAAGTTAAGATTTCCGACACAGTTATTTAAAAATCTGGTGTGATAAACGCACACAACTTCCTTTTACAGTGATCTTATAATTATTAGCCAAAAATTTGATTTTAAATTTTTAAGCATTTGTCAAAAATTTTCAAAAATTACAAATTTTACAAAAACGATACAAAATAGAGTGTTAGTTCAAGAGACAAATTTTCCCTAGAATTTTAAGCTAAATTACAAAATGTAATAAGATACCGGGTGTTCTATTTAAAATAGGAGTTAATAAAAAAATTGAAAAAAAAACAAAAGAAACCCATTTTAGAAGTATTCAACTGGAAAAGCACCTATCTCACATCAATACACATTAAAAATTTAATAAAAATGTAAAGTTAAAAAAAAATCGCTACAGCCGTTTTTGAAAAAATCGAAAAAAACTGAAAAATTACAAGAGTAAACACCTACTTCCGGTTATGCGATTTTCTTCAAAAGCTTGCTGTCGCATCTACATAGTACAGAAAACTTATATATGAAGTTTCAACGCCATACCTCTTTCCGTTTTTGAGATATTCTGTTTGCAGACAGACACACAGACACACAGACAGACACACAAACAGACCAATGAAAAAAATATGTTTTTTGGGATCAGGGGACTCTAAAACGTGAAGATCTGTTGAAAACTCAATTTCGAATTTTTGGGGAGAATCCAATACTTCCTTTATTGTAAAAGGAAGTAAAAACCAATATTAGAAAACTGAATTCTTCTTTCAGCATCATGTTTTTCCAAATTTTGAACTAAGTTTACCTAATAAATAATTTAAAAAATGAAGTGATATACCTAATAATGTTGTAAGGTATGCATGTAGTTACTTACCTTATAAGACCGTAGTTTGTTTTCTCAAAATGTAGTGACCTGTACCAATAGACCGATTGTTATTACGTGCAACTTCGCGGACGGATGTATTTGGCGTTTCTTGAACGCTTAGTAAGACGTCGAGCTCCATATTTTCATTTCGTACATGGCGATGTTTTTTAAGTTTTACTAGAGATCCGATTCTTCTTAGGCGATGCTCTAATTTACTAAATTTTCGGCGATCATGTTCCTGTCAGGATAGCGATCCCGATATAAGTTTTGGGCTTGAACGCTGTTTTTCCTACACTCAAAGTACACTTGAAGTATATCTACCAACTCGTTGATATTATTCATTCTGTTACGTTTAGCAACACAATTATTACAATGAAATAATAGAAACTTCAAACAAGTGACTGTAGGATAGGGTTACTTGTTTGATGACAAAAGTTAAATTTCATGGCCTTCCTCAACATCTTTAGCTTTTTGCGTTTTTTTTTCAAATTTTTTGTTATGCAACCCTACAAAATGTTCAGACGGCTGAAAAGTACAAAAAATTCTCTACAAGATTATGTAATAAAAATTGTACCATGCAATTTAAAAAAGTGCCGATGACGTCATCACGAAAAATTGGAGGCACTAAAAAAATTTTGTTTTGGTCAAATTGTAAAGAGAATTTTCACATTTCAGAATATATATGGTTTTATAGGACTAAAATAACAAATAAACTCGTTATAATCTTGGGCCCTTTTTATAGAACAGACAGTATATTAAACCATCTTCAGGCTAATGTCAAAAGTGGACAGTCATAAATAAACAGTTGCTTGAAGCTGCATCACTCATTCAAACACCGGTATACTGTGGATTTTTTTATGTTCAGTCACTTAAATTTTAATTTTTAGTTATTGCGGCATATTCAAACTAAGTTTGAGTTAGTATTCCTGCCGTACTATTGAGGTTATATCATTAATCTATATACTTTTCGATTTCGTATTTAACTAGATCCTCTTAGGTAAACAGTACAGTAGATCTCTTTGTGTATTAAACGCTGTCATTTTGGATAAATATATCAGTTGATTCGATAGTAGCCGTTGTTGTGTTTCTTGGGTGTTTATTATATCGTTGCAGTTTATCTTCCGTCGGCGTCGTTTCTTCAATTCTGCGTGTTGTTAAGCGCGGTGTATCACTTTAAATGTTTGTAACAATTTGATTTTACCTGATACATTCGAATCAAAATTCTTTAATTATAATTTAGAGACGATTTAAAAATTTTACATTTTTAAATTTTAATATACTTATACTAGCTCGTGTAGCTGAGTAAATTTTCGTTTATTATTTGAAAGTTTAAAATTTATTTGGCAAAGAAAGTCAGATGAGGAAAGTGTTTTTAAAGAAAGTCTTGGTATCTGTATATGTTCAAAAGAATGTGCAAAATGTATGTTCGACATCCCAAAATAAAGCAGAAAATGTAGACACAGAGTGTCGAACACGCTTCACTATGGAGCTATTTTAAATATGAGGGTATAATAGCTTCATCGTTAATTTATCCTTGTTAAAATTAGCTGCCACGTGTTACTTGACCGTGGACAATTTTCTCGATTTTAGAGTGGTTGCAATTGTTTATCATTTCTATAAATCTCTAATTACCCCTGGGTAACAACGATTATTGCAATCTGCAACTTTAACGTTTTCATAGCCAATGCAGTGGTCGTCATTCTGCACAATTCCCAATGCTCATTTTAAAAATCATAAGTAGGCGTTTGAAGTATGGTATAGCCCGCATCAGATATTGCTTAGAGTTTATTAATAATCTAGAATCAACCCTATCTGTGATTTTACCCATTACCTACGACATCATTTGCCTTGGAGATCTGAATATAGATATTCCTAATATAGCAAGTACAGCCATGAACCACCTATTAGACTTTTTTGAAGCCTTTGGTTTCGTGCAGGTAATTAAGAAACGAACTAGTGTAACAGTGCTATCATCTTTACTTATAGACCATATTATTTAATACGTTATACTTGAATTTACTACATTGGAAATTGCCGTCAGTTATAAATATAAAATTTTGGTACATTATTTATTTTATTTTTGTTTCCCAATAAACGACTTCCGGCTTTGAACTCAAACTAATAACAATCCATCCAAGATCGATAAAAGACTGTGCCAGACCCGTTCTGAGGAATTTGGGTTCAGGGATTACTGTGTCTCCGGTAGTTTTCCATTCATTAATGTCAGTTATTAAAATGGAATCTGGAAAATATACCAATAGGTAGATGTAATAGAGATAGCAGATGCTTAAGTAAGGATGGCCGTTGAACAGTTGGAGGCCATTGGTTCTTATACATATCACTTTTAGACGTTTATACTTCCTAATTAAGCTACGTAATAATGGTGAGAGAACATTAAGCCGATATACGTCAAAAGTAAATGTTATGAATGCCCTCCGTATCTGTATACTAATATGTTGTTAAGTGAATTTCTCGTACTAACGCAATTAGGCATGAGTTTCGATTACAGGAAAGCATAAATGCAATAACAACAGCCCTAAAATTTTCTGTGGGACGCTTTCGTCAATTTAGCGTTTCCATTGTGTGGCGACCATTGTTTCAATGTAACAGGTGATAAAGAACCATTAGTCTTTCCGTTTCCTCCAAATATTTAATGTCAAATGTAGCAATCGGAAACTAATGACAGCCTGCATTCGTGGATGTTTTTCTTTATTATGGGCGCGACGATGTGAAATTCAAGTATCGATCTGTTTGCTTAGTAAGGTTCTGGCACCCTGGAGTCGGAAAAAGTCATCAAAAAAGACATTAATGTGGCCATAAATTTAAATAAAGGCAATTTTCGCATATGTGCATAAAGGATTAATCTATTCGGGATTGGAAGAAACGCATTGGAAATCTACGGAAATCGATCGATATATTCCCTGCGGGGTCCCACCAATCAAACATCGACAAACCAGTAAAGTGTCATAGGGCCCCAAGGGCAGCTCAATCACCTGATCTTCCTTTGTCCTTCTTTCCGAGTCGAAATTAAATGCGAGTCTTCAAGTTCAGTCTTCGAGTTGGAGTTTTTATAAGAGCACAAAAAACAATAATAACGTTTTAGCTGCCCTGGATGTGGTTCTGCCGCGTTTAGGGCAGCATTTACGTTAGTTTGTTCCGTTTGTTGTTTGACAAGTTGGTTGCAGTACCTTGGGCAGAACAAACGCGTTTTTCCGAATTAATACTGGAACATTCCGCGCCCGATTGATAACCGTAGGTTACGTTGCATTTTATTGTGGCCTTGAGTTCTATACCAAAAGACATTGTCTTCGAGTCGCATTAACGCGGATTCAGCAGGGATTTCCATTGTGCCTGCAGAAGTGCGTTTGCCGAAAACTCACGATTCGTATGGCACGCATTCCATTCTATCTAGAGTATCTCTGGTGTGTGAGGTTTTTTATTTCGCATCTATCAAATCTTTCCCCAAGTCGTTCCCTGGAGATTGGTGGTTGCCGACGACCGACAAGAGGTGTGACAGCCACGTTTGCTGGCCGACATTGAGTAAGAAACCGCCAAAGTTTGTTAACGCCCCGCTTCAATAGCGCTTTCTAACAATTAACATCTTCTTTGTAGCAAAGGAATTCAGGTTTATCGCATAAAGCGCCTGACATTAGAGATAAGACACCTGCAAGCTTTTGTGGTCGAGGCACGCTTGCTGTGCTTTCAATTCCTAATTAGGCTAGCTTGAAAACCGTCGAATTGCTCGATTATTGATTTTATACGAAACGCGTTTCGCGGATCTAAAATTCTTAGAGCAAGCCGGGACCACTCTTATTTTAAACAAACAAAAACCGGCAACGTGTTGATTCTTCGAGACGACCGCAAACATCTTGGCCTTTTTCTAATCAATCGTTGCATACTAATTTCGATATTGAAATCGGTTGACATGCGACTTTCATAAACGAAAACCGCCAGCGACGTTGTTTTCTGCACATATGGCCGTGATAAGCTTTGGTAAGAATGCTTTTTCTAGTTTAATTTCGCATACTAATATCAATATTTAGGCCGGACCCCATGCGGTCTCCTTAAAGGATATTCTACAGTTGCTAAAGAATACCAAAGCCTCCCATTTTCGCTTCTATGTACAAGCTGGCCAACAATTCTATATTACCTAAGCCATCCTTTTTGCCGAAGTTAGCTACTCTCTTTGATACTGGCGTCCTTGGATTGTAAGAATTATGCAGCCAAATCCGGCTTAGAAATCTTCTTTGGTCAAGATGCAAATTACCAGGATTTTCCCCTCACGATCGCTGGACATGACAACGAACCAATTGTAAGTACATGCACTTCTCAACGTTTTTTATCGACAAAGGCAGATGCCGCAAATATAATCAGTTCTTACTAAGGCTTTAAAAATTCAAACTAAAGCTTGTTTAATTACTCCTTTTATTCAATCAATTAGTAGCACTAAAGAACGAGTGAGTAATTTATCGTTTCAAATTGCTGAAATTAGTATGTACCTAAAACTCACTTCCGCCGCGTTCTTTGGGCGTCGTGCACATATGTCAAATGCGATATCACAGGTGGCGATCCTGAGTTGTAATCAGAGCTATAATTAGCTGTTCTGTGACTTAAATACTTGGAAGTTGATCCCTATTTATGGTTTATATATTTGTTAAGCAATTGTCCTACAACCTAAATTGCTGTCACTTTAGCCTTCATGGCTTATGTATATAATTCATGTGTTACTGCAATTTTGGTTTGATTAAATGCCTCTATTGCTGATAATATTTTTTCCGCCAATCTTACTAGAACTGTCACATTATTGACAAAATTTTGTTGAGCAAAGTCAAACACATTCCATTACATCAGCCGTTGCTAGGTAATTTACAATACAACTGTACAGGAATAATATTCCCAGCCTAGGCAGGGAATATTCCAATGCTATTTCCTTATTTTTTTAATTACTCGTATCGATTGGCGAAAAAATAGTATGTGTATCTTGAACAAAAGGCAACATTCTCAGACTCCTCTGTCGTCTGGCAATGTTACGCTTTTTGTCCTAGATACACAATGCACTATTGTGTACTTTTTGCAACCCCTTCCCCTGTACAATATAGGTAAACAGCAAAGCACTAAAGATAGGTGGCGTGTTATTAATTAGATAGCTTTATTTTTATGTTGTGAGTAACGACAAGGCGCCTAAATTTTCATAATCCTACTGTTCAATTTTAAAGCCCAAAGCATTTCCTTACCTAGTCCTTACACCACGTCATATTCTACAGAGAGTTAAATAGCTAGCCCAGGCCGCGACCACCCTTCCTCTAAGGGAGATTTACAAGCTCTACAAAGGTATTATGCTATAACAATTAAGCGCTCATCCCGATTCACTGTGTAAAGTGTTGCAGTCAATTAACCAAGAGTGGCGCTCTCTAAGAATATAATATAACGCCAAAATTGACTCATAAACTCTAATTTTTGTCAAGCAATATGTAACGTAAGCTTAAATATTTGGCAAGACAAGGTGTAAGAACAGCACTTTCCTAACTTTTAGTTGCGTTTATTAACTTACATACAGAGTGTCCCAGAACTGCCTCCCCAGAGAGGAATGGGGGTATAGGGCGAATGTATCAGTCAGTATTTTGAAAAAAAGTCCTATCTCAAGCTTTGACCGAGAAAAAACATGTTAAAATTAACCAATAAGGGCTTAGCACCATCAAGGTAGAATGGCCGCAATTTTGCATTGCCAGGGTTTTACAATTATTCGTTTTATAAAAATCTTCTATCAATAAATCGAGTCTACCACAGTTGGTACTTACATTTTTGCGAAGTCAGTATTTATTTTTGCTAGCAACGTGTCGGATTTTCAGTATTACATGAGGCCCGAGCTACTGGGATTGGTGCAATTGAAAACTCTATAACTCAGTTATTTGGGGTAGTAGAAAATGTATTTTTGCTTTCTTGGGGCCTCTTTTGCTGTCGGCACATGGTTTTCTATGGGAAGGCAGTTCTGGGATACCCTGTATATCAATAGTCAATATAATTATATTAAACTAGCCCTTGATTATATTTTAAGGTATTTGCCTGAGACCCCCTTCTCTGATATTTATTATTGTGTAAAGAGTCTTAGCGGTTGCAAGAAATTAATTATAAAATAAGTCCGCGCAGGCAGTAATATGGGCCGTCGCACACAAACCTTGCCAGCATCCAAGAAATTGTCCTCATTTTAAACTTTAAGGGGCATTTTTTAAAGATTAAAGTCTGTGGCGTCCATTTCATAACATCTTTTCTGATTCACC
Organism: Agriotes lineatus; assembly: GCA_940337035.1. Taxonomy (NCBI): domain Eukaryota; kingdom Metazoa; phylum Arthropoda; class Insecta; order Coleoptera; family Elateridae; genus Agriotes; species Agriotes lineatus. The sequence goes on along the minus strand of CALNHX010002503.1, from coordinate 74,853 downwards.
AAATCATCGCCTAACTAACGAGTATCAAATTGAACCACACCCTTTCCAACGAGCTAAACTGGCAAAATGTTGTTACATGAACATCGTAACGCCGTTGGGGCGAACGACACTTGCATTTTACCAATTTGTCGTCTTACAATTATCAACTTAAAGCTGTGGCCGAATTTGTTATCATAATTCTCGTTTACCCTATAACAAACGCTAAATGTTATGTCGTGATTGCCGTCTTACAGGTAAGAATGTACTATTATTGGATGGCTTTTCGGTTTTTCTTTTTATGACTATGAATTTCTTTGTATGGATTCTTTATTTTTGAGTTTCATTAGAGGATTTCTCAATTAATGTATCGATGGAGTTCATACGCTCTGAATTTGTGTAATGATAATTGAACTTATGGATTTTGGTGAGCGTTATGGGTTTGGTATTTTCGTCGTATCGTCGTGTTTTGAATTCTGTGGGCTTGGGTAATCTGTGGGAGATTAGGATCACATCGATTTCTTTTGTGACGCCGGAGACTACAGATAAGCTTTTACTTAGATAATTTGTCGCAATTCAAAGTTTCCAAAATTAATTAAATTTGAGTACTTACTATATTGTTTGTTACTATATTGAAATTTTGTTAAAGTTGAACTTACTGATGTATTATTACTTTATGTGTAGTATCTACGTAAGTCGTGTTCTATGTCTGTGTGTGTTAAGCATGCATTTGTGACTAACTTGACATTGTGAGCTCTGCATGATCACGCGTGTTTGCTATTACTTTCGCCTACAACTATTTATATTTAAATGCCATAGAGTTAATATTACATGTCCGTTTGAGAAAATGGTCTCTTTTACATTATTTTTTTGTATAGTAAAAATAAAATATTACTTTGATTACTTATGTGTTGTTCCTGATATAACAAGTCATAGCTTAACAAGGAGTCGGCGTTTGATCAAGGTAATTTTGAGATATTTTCTTTCGACCTAAGTTACGAATACCATATCACCTGAAAATCGTCCAACTTCGATTTGCGAGCTGTTGAATAATCAAGTTGGTTGCTTCCATATTTTATTTGGATCAGTTTAGTGTTAGCCCATCCTTTCCTCCGAAGTAACTTTGCTGCTATTGATTATGGAACTGTTTTGGGTATTCACTGCTCGCTATCCAGCTTATATTGAACTGTGAGATTATTGTCGTTGGTATATCTTATTGCTATTGTGTATTGGGCCATTCAGCTACTAACAAAAGGCTCTATTAATTTTGCATTCTTTCTCAAAACGTTTCCGACATGTTCTCTTTTATTTTGTTTGTTGTTCAAATTGTTTATCTTGTCATTACAGTGCAATAGAATATGAAATAGAGATTTTTTTGTGGAAGAATGTGTATGATATTGAAGCTACCAAAACACGCCTACTGCCATCAGCTTTGTTACTGTCTAAAACGACAACGCGCCAGCTCATACGAAACGCCACGACAGAGCTAGACGACTGGCGCCTACAAACTCTTTCAAATTTTGGAAGTTAAGTCACATAGGACCGCTGCCCTGCCCGTAACAAGGAGTGGTTCAACACGAGATAACTTACGGGCTACGGCCTAATAGACGGTAAACAGATATAAATTGGATTGAGCGCCACCCAGTTACATCAATATGAACCAAAATGCAAGGGTAAGCCCACAGAGAAACCGGGAAGCAAATGAGCGTACCTTTCTACTTTACACTTAGCAAAAACAGCTAAACGGAGTATGGTATGTGTGCAGCCTTGCGATTCCCCGGCACTGGTGACGGAGCGCCCTGACCTACCTTTGACGCTTACAACTTTATCCAGGCTGCACCTCACATCGATCTGACACTGCGAACAACTCAGCCTGAAATTCTGCATGTAACAGATACAAGGAAACACAAGGCAACTTTTAACAAACCGGTCTATTGGTCTAACCTACACATATGAAATGTTCGGTAAGTACATAAGAAGTGCCGACTGGCATTACATCCTAAAGTTATAGCGCTAACGGAGGGCACAAATAATCAGTCACTGGCATGCACATAAGTTATGAAATGCATTGAATGCGAATAGCTTTACAAACTGCGTTGAAGGCGCGAATGGGGCGCACAAATAATCAGTTACTGGCATGCACATATATTATGAACGGCATTGAATGCGAATACCAGAGATATAGCGGCTAATATATAAAATACACGCTACCTTTATTGCAGTATCACCTGGCTCTCAACTTGGCGGCAGGGCTCCTCATCGCAGCTCGGAATGTCACAAGGCTACAGTTGCAATTGCTGATGACGAATATTCCAGAATTTCTTTGCAGGGCACAACGCGACGGGACTCGCATGGGAAAGAAACAGGGTGACCTTGGGCACGTCCTCGTTTGATATGATCCCACCTACACAGTAGTGGTAATTTGCCTACACAGCGAGATTACAGGGGCGTTGGTGGCCGAAACGGAGCATCACCAGAATACACACAACTGTACACTTTCACGGCTCGAAAAGCTCTCCTCGAAAGGCCGCCCCAGCTACCGAAGTCGTCGTGGGGCCGCTAAAAGCCACACTCTCAGGACCCGCTCGCAGTAACAGCCAGAGACTAACTGACTCCAAACAACGAATCAACTCACGCTCCGAAAGGCAAGAAACTGGCGGGGTGTCGGCATCGCAGGCAGAAAGACTGCGACGGAGCGAAAACCTTCCAAAAACCTCTCTCTTGCTCTCATAGTGTGGCGTTTTAAATTCAAACCAAGAAACACATCAGTGGCCAAGCTTGCAACAGCTGCCGAGCGATAACAAACACAGGTATGCAGCGAGACGGCCCAAAGCGGTCTCACAGCTTCGTCACGCGACAAGGCCAAAGTCTGCACAAAATTCGATACACATCCAAATTCAACTGAAAAATATTAAAGAAAGCTATATACAAGCGGGTTCGTAATCCCGAAAAAAGCGACAAATGACTCGCACATTCGTATAACTAGAAAATGTCCTGACAGGTTGTATGATTTACCAAAAATTCACAAGCTTGGAATCCCATTACGGCCTATCAATTTGTTGCCTGCGCTATTCAACTATAACCATTTACAACAAAAACTCCCTGAATTTAGTCAAGTTTCTACCCCAACAACAGCTAACATAAGAAGGCATTCTGGAGAGTTTTTATGTTAAGTCATCACTTACAAGTGTTCCAGCACTAAGCATCCGCAATCTATTTGTATGCACCGGATTGAAAGGTGACATAGTAGAACATGCAGCAAATTAAAACCGACGTCATTACTAGTCAAGCGACGCATACAGGCATTTAACCAGAAGCAGATGGTAATTACATCGATTTTTAAATAACTCCTGTAAAAGCCAGCAGTATGAATGGTGAAACATCAACAGAAAATCATACACCGTTCGGAAGCTTCTCATTACGACTATGTCCAAATTAACAGCATTTAGTCGCGAAATAAGTAATAGTACCAATTGTGTTCATCTGATTATTTTCTGTACATTGTATTATCTACTATTTTTTTTCAGTTATCTAGTAATTCTTTTCAAATCCAAATATCGATTGCTTGCACGTGTGCGGCCCGGCACACATGGTTATTACGGCGTAATGTCGTGTTAGAGCCAATCGGACAGGGAAAGCAAGGGAAAGTACCTCATACCCTTTGTCTTCATCCCGTGTCTCGGCACTCAACGTCTGAAGCTAGTATCGGACGGTGTGTGGTTGCATTTCCTTGACGTGGGTGTTATGGCCGAACCAATCTTATCCGTTGTACAGTAGCACTATTTGTGCAATCAACGCTTTGAGCGTATTCTACGCAAAAGGTTTTCCGACGTGCCAAATCTGAGGAGCTGTGGTAATTAAATGTCGTTTAATTCTATTCCCAATACTTTTCGTTACAAGGATCTGCACCCAGGCCCAACCTCTGGGGTGTTTCTTTTACAACGTCTTTTCGATGGCCAGCAATCTACGCTGTCTTTCTAACCATCTGCAGAGAAGACGATGAGACGCAGGGGTCTTTCGGCTGCACGAATCAGTAACTTCGCCGGTCATTATTCAGGTACTGTGATCTACTTCTTTTATTGCCCGGGTACTTTAGAACGTCTGTGCGATGGTCTTCTGTTGTCTCGAAAGTGACGTAATTTTATGTGTTACAGCAACGCGAGTGATCTACTTTGAGATTAAACTGTCATTATTGTTGCATCGTAACATATAGAATTTTTGTTCGGCTTGTCTGCCACTGTCGTTGCAATGTAACCAATGTACTTTATGTGACCCCTATCTTTGTTAAGTAGATATTAGAGTTACTAACCATCCTTTACAACCAATCATGTCAGACATTTGCCGGCATACCTAAATGTTAATACATTTGCGTTCGTTTTTAGCTTCTTGGACTTTTATTTATAATACTTTCAAGTGTTGATGTATACAGGGAATTTGTTTTAATGGGTTAACATAATAGTTTCGTTTCTATGCTAGCATTTAATAAGACAGGTCACTTCCATGGTTAATGAGACCAACAGATTAGAGCGTTTATTTTACGAGTTGACATACGAATTATTACTTGTCAAAAAGGCAACTAAAAGTTGTCCTAATGTATACAACTGAAAAAAAGGTACAACTTGTGCGTTATACCTAAGTATCTACTTTTTAGTTGCATATCTAACAGGTGTTCATAAACAGTCGTCATCCCAGTTGCTTTGAAAAACAAAATGTTATGTCTTTGATTAATTCGTGCAACACAATGAAACGTCGTTGAGTACTGTCATAGCTCATTTTTTCTCAATTTTAATAGACATACGTTTCTGAAGTCAAAACCTACTGGGATGACGACTGTTTATGAACACCCGTTACATTCCGGTAACAAAATTAAAGTTGCTTACTAGCAAGTACCTAATTTAAATTTGCATGTTAATTAGTAAAATAAACGCTCTTAATCCATTGATTTCATTTGTAACTATGGAAGTGACCTGTAAGATAAAATGCTGGCATAGAAACCAAACTGCTATGTTAATCATTAAAATAAAGTCACTGTATGTGTTATGCTTTCTTATGTTAATTGATTGTAAGATGACCGGCGAAGCTAACAGACCAGCAAAGGTAGGTTTCAATCAGCCGGACGTCCTCCCGTCCGTCGAAGTGAAGCGTCGGTCCTTCGACTTCGAATTTCTACAAAGGCCGGACGGAAAGTTTCTTCCCCATTCTATCAATGAATTCGTGGCTCTCAATTTCTCCCCTTATTTTGATTACAATTAACCCCTATGATGATAGCATCTTGCTCTAAATTACGTCGTGTTGATCCCAACCGCCCTTCTCCCTGAGCAAATAGATGGACAATCGTCTGTTACAACAAGTTGTGGAGTGATTAGAGTGAGCTTTTTTTAAGATTAATGTGTACTAGCGACCCATTTAGACAATCTCCGAAGTGTTTTAAGGTCGTAAAATTCGTTTTGTGCTGTAACAAACGACCATATTTTAGGCATGAAACGGTGCCGCAATGATAACTGATTTTTGTTGCCAAAACACCCTAATAATAAACAGTACCTTTTTCAATCATAAATGGCAACACAAATACACCTGGAAAAATACGTGAGGTCAACAGTCAGTAATATACTATGCTATAAATAACAAACCATTTACACCAGTGTAACGGCCCTTTTTGATTTTGCAATTTGTGCTTAAACCGCCTATTGAATTAATGCATACTTCTTTGCTTATTGGCTCTAGGGATTTTTGAGAGTTTCAGTTCGTAGTTTTTGAAGCAACGGCTGTCAAAATCTTGGATCGATCGCCGTACGGCGAGCTAAGTCGATTTAGTTTTGTGTTGTGGGCTCTTTTGGGATTTGACCCCCATGATTTTTTAAGAAGTCCTAAGAAGATTTCCCAGTGTTTTGAAGCCGGTTGCGCCGTTATTTCAATCAAGATGCAAGCTGTGCGAAATTAATTTTTCCTGCACGTGGTCGTTCAGGCCGATCTTTACGTTAAATGGCCAATTGGGCTCGCTTGGCGCTTGAATTAAGCGTATGCTGAACATTGTGCATCAGTTTATCTACCACATGGATCGCTCCCGCTAGTTATAGTTGATACTCGTTCCAAAAAGATCTAAGGTCTTTCTCGTCCAAGTGGATCTTAGAAACGTCGCACGCTGCTAGGGGCATCCGTAGTACACATGTGCTTCAAGTCTTACTTCCTTCTTTTCCATTGCATCTCGTTGTAATGGCGCCGTAACTGAAAACCGGATGGCCATAACTGAGTTTGGGCATTGGCTCTATTTTGATACATTTTATATTTTATTGTAATTTGTGAATAAGATAGTATCAAGGAAAGTTGTTCTTTAGCGTTTAATGCAGTCAGCGAAAGATAACTAATAATGATTTTGATAATACTATGTTTTATATGTAGGTCTATCGACAAACTTGCGTTTTACTTCTCAGGTTAAAGTTCAGCTTTTTGCAAGCGCCAGAAAGGATGCATGTTAGATAGGATACATTTTGCGCTGTTTGATACCTTATTATGAACCCTGATACTATTAAAATGCCTAATTTAGTTTTGATCCGAAATTTAATAACTCTTATTCGCCATTTAACTTTGTTCAATTATTTATATTTTACGTAACTTTTGTATCCATAAAACCTCCGCGACGTTTTGAATTTAGCGACCTAGTTTAACATACTTATGCGTGCATTTTAACTGAATTGTACCATTAACCCCATGTGTTTATGCATTGATGAGCATAGTTTAACGTGTATGTGTTTCGTGTCTATTCACTCTCATTTTGTGGACTTTGTTCAACTGTAACTACATAGTTCAGCCATTGAAGTCTCGTACTGTTCACCTTTACTGGTATATAGTTGATTTGAACCACAGATACCTACTAGTTTTTTAAAGTATTGGTTAGTCTGCGCTATAAGTCGTACATTGTAAGTTTTAATTAGACTGTTAGATAGACTGGTTTTGTTGTGGTCGTGATTGGCGACTAACGCCCTTTTTGTAACTTGTTTAATTTTTATTCAATTACTAGCATAGTGCCTTCAAAATGTCTATCGCTTTGATGCAGTACGTGGTAAGAAGTCGGTCTAGCAAATAGCTATCAGGGACTTGGGTATTCAGAAAGGGAAATCAGATTAATGGTATTTAAAAATTACCAATTTTTTTCTGCCCCTCCCCGAAACAACATATCGGCCCGGTATGTCTCGTTTCTGGGGTAGTTGTCCCCATGTTTGTCGGAGCTTGCCATCTGAAACCTTTTTCAGTGCAAGATTACGTGGTCCACAACTCGTTCTGTAATCTCATGTCCTATTTCATGTGTACCAAACATGATAAAAGACATGGAATAAAAGAGGCATCCTCCATCGCCAGGCATCCTCATTACTAGTAGAATCTTCACAACACTCAAGAGATTCTCCATCATGCAACATTTAAATGTCAATAGCAACGTTTTAAAAGTCCAAAACCTAATACCAAGTGTTAAATATCGCAAGAAATCAGGCCGTGGAATGTTCAAATTAAACTAAACATTCAAGTCTACCAAACCTGTAAGATGTAAGATTAATGATAACACACAGCAGCACACACAACCACTAAAAACAAATTAGATAGCGTAAATCGTAAGCGGAATTACAATGACCGCCAAACAGTAGTACAATGATTTCCGAACGCAATCTTGTGACGAAGGTTGTTTCTAATACAATTTACATTATCGGAGAAAATAAAACGTCCTACCTAAAGTAGTTGCCCTGCTATGACAATCTTTAGAAGAACACGTGCACCCGATTTAACCCCTTTGCGGGGTGAATTTCAAAAAAAACCTGAAAATGGTTTGACGCGATTTGTAAAAGGCACTGGCCTGCTGAATTTCAACTTCCTACCCGAAGTAGTTACCGTTTTGCGACGATCTTTAGCAGGGGTGGCGGGGTCGGAGCGCTGAAACGAGGCTCCCAGCGCGAATACTGGAGAAGGATTCCTGAGCTTCTTGACGTCGGTAGCGCGACCACGCACAAGGGGTGGCAGACGGCGTGCGTGGGGACGGAGCAGGTTTTCTCCCACAGCTGCTGGAACTCCCTCTCTTCTGGGGACCTCAGGTAGAATTCCAATTCCAGCTTCCGAGGGCGGAGAGTGAGTTGAGCCTGCCGGGGGCGCAGTGGAGGATTGCCCTCGGGGGTGTTGGCCTCGAGCGCGTGCAGGCGGGGCGGGGCCAGCGGCTAGGGTCGACTTCCTCGGCCTGGCCAAGGGCAACGGCGAACGGTGCCCGGGGCTCCATGGCTTGTAACATCATTAGTTTCATTTCCAATAAATAAATAAATAGTTATCCAACCTTTGCTCCCATATTTTATAGGTTGTATAACTAGTACTACATTTGGTGTCCCCGATGTAATCATGTAATGTATGATTACTTTAAGAGATTACATAGCCTCAACACGTGTACTAAATTTCAAATAAGCATGCAGTAGTTGGAACTAAGTAATAATCATAACTATGACAGTGATTGGTCGAAACAAAGTCATCATTACAACCATTTGAAAATGAAATATTTTTTCAAAATTGTCCATTTGACATTCAGTATGAATCCTAAAACTATAAAAGGAGAACTGATGAATAGTGGACAAAATAGGCTGGCCTACGTTTATTTGAATTATATAGGACAAAATTATTGTAAAACACGGGCAGTCAAACAAATTTATATTTTCCCAGTGTAAAACTGAGTTTGAGTTTAGAGCGTCGCCTACTGCATTAGTATTTAAAATTTAGTATAGGAGTTTTAGCCCTGTATCTCGCCCCGGCTAGTGGGTCAGCCGAGACAGTAGGGTGAGTTCTCAGAACGATACGGTGGGAGTACAAAAGAGCTTAGAAATTGGGTTGACTTGGTGCCATGGGTTCTGTATTTAGCTTCTTATTTTCTTGTAGAATTCGAAAGAGGAAAGAAACGATACCCTGGTTCAATGTATGCGACAGCGCTCGCCACTGAGCTTACTTGGATGATATTGGTACTTCCGTACTAACTACTCTACAATGCTTAACAGAACATGAAAAAATGCAATAAATTGTATGCGAGGTGCAACCAAAATGTCTATTAAATATGTGAAATATGAAAAGAACTACAATTAACATACACAATGATACTAGAAAACAAAATAACGATCTCGATTGTATATCATGGTGCTTCATCCGATGTTGATGCCCAACTTTCCATTCTTCTTTTCAGGAGGCGTCCTGGATCACGCTTTCCTGCTGGTTTTAGATCTCGTGCAATGCTGCTACCTGTCCCGCTTACATAGTCATTACATTCTTTCTTTCGTTTTTTCGCGAATTTACTGTGTCGTATATCTTTGTTGCGTATTCGATCTAGTCCTGAGTTTTCAACCATGGCTCTTAAGGTGTTATTTCAGCTGTTTTTATTTTGCTTAGTGTTAGCTAATTCTGCTCGGTTCTCAACTCCTTAAGTCATAATCTGTCTTATACTATTGCCTTGTAATGTCAACTATTATTCCTCCATGTAATACCTCAAAGGTTTGCTGATATTCTTATTTCCTTGGTTATGTTTCTGTCGCTTGTAATAGTAACTTCTAGATATTTAAAGCCATCACTTGTTTGAATTCTATTTCTAATTTCCATCGCAGCGTCTCTTTTGCTATAGTGAATTTTTTCCAGTTGAACAGAATTGCCTGGAGGCTGTATCAGGATTGCATTACTTGCGCTGATTTTATCCTTAGCGTTCTGAGCACACGGTTGAGTCTGCAACCGTGTTTTAAGACAAAGTAGTTAGGCCACTCAGAGCGACGATAATATTTGGTAGCTACCCTGAAGTGCAGCCTCACACTTCAAAATGTTAGGTTTGGAAGGGTAGCACCTCGATGTTAATGAATCAAACATTTAATGCCGATTGTTTTTATTATAAAAATATTGCTCTATATATACAAATATATTTGCTTAGGTACTACTAAGAGTGCATCATATCAAAGTGCAAAGTGTTATTCTTACTGGGTCGCTATAAAGTATCATAACAACCGTCAGAGCTTAAGCAAGTTTATTTCCGCGATACATGCATTTATGTTACAGTGAACTCGTATTACTAGGTCGTTCATTAAGCAAGATTGCTAACTTGCAGTTGTGACATTTAAACTTCCTGAACGAAAGCATGTGAAATAAAATTTGCATTTTTAAACCTATTGAACTGTATTTCTTAAATTTGGAAATGAAATTTAAGTCTACTTAATTTGAGATTAATAGTAGATTATGCAATAAGGGAGAGAAATGCGTTATTTTGCTGAGGTACAATTTCTGACTCGAGGGCGAAGCCCGAGAGTCAGAAATTGCACTGAAGCAAAATAGCATTCTCTCCGAGTTGCATATACTATTTTTTTCACGTTGCAGGAAGATTTAAAACAAAAACCCGTTTTTTTTAAACGTCATTTATTGACATTTTAGTTACAATTATTTTAAAATTAGTAGCCTTTGGTAAATTTTAAAGTTGGTGGCACTGTAAGTCATTATGACAAGAGCTCACAATTATGTCAAATTCGAGGTTAGTAGCTTAGGTTTTGCGTCAGTTTATGTCAAAACTGACGCGAAACCTAACCTGATAACCCCGAATTTACCATAGCTTACCATAGATACAGTAACATTTTTTACTTTAGTCCCTAGGGGCTAAAGTAATTACTTCTGTCCCTAGAGAGTAAATGAGCTACTTCAGTCCCTGAAATAAGTGACTAAAGTATCAACTTTAGTCCCGCAAGTGCAAAAACACCAGTTGATACTATTACATTGGATGCTTTCGCGGCTATGGTCAATTTATGTCCGCATAGCATACAATATTTACATTTTTATTTCCCAGACTGTATCTTTGTAACGGTTGACTTCGTGTATTATCCTATCCATTATTAAGTTAAATAAATCTTGGCTTATAGAATCCCCCGTCTAATCCCCAGTGAGATGTCAACTTCTTCAGTAAGGTGGATTTCTATTTTTATTCTTGTTTTGGTGTCTATATTTAGAGCTTGATATGAAACTCGCCCGCGATTATTAAAAAATACGGCGCCGTTTCCAATACTCCGAGTACATAAAAAGAATCGCAGATGCTAGAAAAGTCGCCTTGGCCGAGTGCGGGTTTTATAAACTAATCCGCCGCTCGCTCAAAACAAAAATTGTGCGAAACTGTAATTTCTTTTTTGCACTTCCGGGACTAAAGTTGATACTTTAGTCCCCGTAAACAGGGACTAAAGTAGATCATTTAATCCCTAGGGACTAAAGTAACTCATTTAATCCCTAGGGACTAAAGTAAAAATGATACCGTAACTATGGTAAATTTATGTACACACGAGGTTAGTAGGTTAGGTTTTGTTTGTCATCTGACACACACTGACGTAAAACTTAACCTGCAAATCTCTAATTTGACATATACTGACAATACACTTCAGTACTGCCAACTGATTCAGGCTATCCAGGACCTGCTGCAATTCAGTTTGTAATAAATTATAATTGTCAGTTTCCAAATTGACAGATTCCAAATTTTGTAAATGTTTGATGATAATGTTCCCAAAAGTGCAAAAAATAGCGTATATACCTCGGGACTAAAGTGCCTAAATCCCTTGAGTGGTTATTGCCCTCGGGCTTCGCCCTCGAGGCAACAAACTCCACTCGCGGGATTAAATGGTGCACTTTAGTCCCTTATGATATAATATACTATTAAAGTAGCAAAGCAAAACTATGCACCCGCCGGTAGGCAGAACGCGAGCTAGAGGTTTTCTAAAACAGCCAGCTTTCGCCTATGATCCCCGCATAAAAAAATTCGAGCTCTGTGACAATAGAAAAAAGGATTTAAACGCGGGCAACGACTTCTGCAAATTCCGAGGCCGGAGGACAAAAGGGATTAAAGCGTACGCCTTCGATTTTTCGAAACGAAAAGGAAATTCCTTATAAACACGTAGCATAAATTAAAATAAAAACACCGCCAAACTAAAAAGCCAAACTCCGTAGATCAACACAAAACTTATCGAGTGAGTTATCAAAACACGCAGTTTTCCGTCAGCTACAAGATGTAACTTATGACACCTCTCTATCAGCTTCGATAAAAGGCTACCGCCGAATTAAAGAGGAGTGATTAAACAAACCTCCCACTTTGCGAAGTGGGGTATTCGACAGAGAAAAATCAGAAAGATACATTCGATGTGATCTACTAGATTTCGAACCACCGTCTTCATCAAGTCTGGCTGGCACTTCCTAGTCGCCGCGAGCATCACCAAGTCTTGCTGGCACTAAGTCTCGCTGGTACTTCGAGTTGCCGCGAGAAATTCGCCGGATCGCCGCGCCGAGCAGGACGTCTCCAAAACGCCACTTTGTTCGTCAGACCGCGTTGTCTTCGTTGTAAGCTGCCCGCTATAGCTGCACTTCGGCTCCGCCGATTCTCAGCTCCCCACCATCGAGCCTCGTAATTATTAACAATTATTTTTCAGAACACAAGAGGTGTTGGAGAGGCTATTCGGGCCCTCGCTTCCAGGTTCCCCCAAATCGCCTTTAGCCCAGAAGGCTATGCTAGTAACCAAGCAAAGGTTATTATAGTATAACCTCTGATTTTAGCGAAGAAAACCTGGTTTCAATTCTTATCAATGTCAACAACCCCAAAAATCTAATGCCGACCCCCAATCCAGTTTTGTCTTAATGTCTTAATGCCTACTTTTTCAAGACAGATGAAGTTGACAAATACACACCAAGCACCACAATAATGTTAAAAATAACATTTTAAAATAATAATAACACCTAATAAAACCTACATATGGCATTTGTAAACTACAATAAAGCCTTTGATTCTCTAGAAATATGGGCCATACTTGAATCGCTACAAAACTGCAGAATAGATTCGAGGTACATAGAATTAATTACCAATATATTGCTATAGCTCACCAGTTAAACTATGCCTTAATTAATGCAATGTCTTAAATGTTAAACGATAATTGATTTTAAATCGAGAGCTCTTATTTTCAGGGTGGGTTTGCCAAAATCTAGTTCTCTATTAATTGAAGCTTTAAAATTGTATTTTCAAAAATCTTTGACTATCAATGACACATAACGTCAAACTTGATTTTTAAAATTCAGCAAACCAGGTAATTGACAATTGTATCTTACATTAACACATGTATTATTCAATTCACCTACGTAAGTACTATATCAACTTTATATTATCACTTTCTGTTATTGACAGTTATTCAAAAATGCTTTCTCAACTTATCTACACAAACCTCTATAACTACTCTAGCTTTCACTGCAACATCCAACAAATACCGGATCCTGACGTTGACAGACTGCAACACCTACTGCCCACTTCACAAACAGCAACACCTATGATGGTCTGTGAATCATTTCAACTGCATCCGTCCTATCAAACCAACTCCTCTGCTCCCAAAATCCAGTCCTGGTTCCTCCTGAATGTCACTGTCACACGAACTAACTCTTGGTAAGTTGCTATATTATGATGTTCCAAATCTAACTTTGTTCCCTTTTTGCTAGTCCAATGTCTCTTGTAATACTCACAGAATATCCAAATCAAATAATAACCTGCAAAAAACCTCTACTAATACTTGCACGCATGAATAAATCCAAATCCCTTCAACTAATATAACATTCTGTATTCTATATCTCCAATTAACTGTATCTGTATAATCTCTTCATCCACTGATGTCTCAATACATTCCATTTTATATTTCACCTGTTCAACCTCGTAGATTTGTTTAAAGCCCTTTTTTAATTTGTCATTACCAAAACCAACACAAATTAAGGCATAATTTCTATTTTTATTTCACAAAGATTGGTTATTTCAAAATTACATGTAGGCTTTCATGAGTTGTTTTTCAGTAACTAACTAAACAAACTTCTATCCCTATTAGATACAATTCTTAGTGCACACTTCCTATATTTTAAAATATACTATTACAGGATATTCATTCTGATTATTATTAACAAATACATTTGTCTAATGTTACCTTGGTTTGTTCTTTATTTACATTTAATACAACCATTAAGTTTATTTATTTCAATTACTATCGCACTATCAATGGCGCCTTTCATTGTATCAATTACTTTAATTATTCATATTCCAAATTTTACACCCATCAAGATCTAATTATTGCAACCTTCCAAATTTATTAGTTGTGATATTTCTTTCTTGTGATTTATTATACTACGTCATGTATCATAACAATATATAAAGAAGCTACTAGTATGTACCATCAAATTACACAAGAAAACAAAACAACTAAACTAAATAGAGGAATAAGACAAGGGGATACGATATCCCCAACATTATTTACTCTGACCATGGAGGACGTATTTAAGAGATTACAATGGGGAAATCGTGGAATCATATAGACGGAGAAAAATTAAGTAATCTTAGATATGCTGATGACTTGGTGTTAATATCTGACAATCCTAACGATTTAAAGAAAATGCTAAATGAACTAAAAGAAAAATCGAAAAAATTGGCCTAACCATAAATATGCAAATATATAATATTTGACTACGAAGTAAAAGAGGAAGTTGACCATTATACCGAGTGTCCATTCTCAAAGTTGAACATAGGAGTCTAACATTGCATTGAACGTTTTTGCTGACTCCTGCTCGCCAATTCAACTTACAGGTAAGGTAATGGTATCAATAGAAAGATAAATTATTGCACGTCAAATGATACCAGTAATGATAATATTTACTGATATAGACCTTGAGATTCTCAATAGGGGAAGTTCCCCCAACTTTTGTGACTCCCGGGCGACAGGAAGTAATTGATTTGACCTTGGGAATCACGCAGGTAACCCAATGGAGAAAAACTGGGGAGTCGTACTGAACCATCCCTTTCGGACCACCATTACATCCGATTCAGCCTGGAGCTGCAACACAGCGAAGGTGCAGCGTATATAGTCCAAGAGCATGAAGGTAAAGGGGAGGAGAATTCTCGCTTGAATGAATAATTGGGCCCACAGCTGGTTGACAGTTAGTGCTTTGTAGATTGACCGTCAGGCGGCGCAGTTGTTCCATCGCACGTACAGTGACTATATAATCACAGTAGTGGCCATACAATTGTTGGCTGGTACTTTTGAATCCAATGTCAAAATCAGATTTTGCGAAAAACCATGGTGATGTAATAAAAAATAGAATTTTTTTAACGGTGTAAGCGACATTTGGTAACAAAAAATTACTAGTCAAAATAAAATTTGACAATTATTCATTTGCTGAAGTGAATAATGTTATTCAAAATAACTGATCTCTCAAATACAATAAAATACCACAAAGGGGTTTAAATGTTTAAGAAATATGAGTCATACGGTGTCTTCAATTTATTACAATTGATGGAAATTGGAAAGTTCAAATCCAAAACACAAATGATATAGCATCATTTGTAAAAATCTTCTTGGTAATTCAATATGCTTTATTAACATCTAAATTATATTAGATAGATACATGGGCTAAACCCCAATATAGCCCATTGGTGCTTAGGCGCATGCGCGTGATAATGCGATTCTCAGTTTGTCGGAGGTTCTACAAATGTTCAGACAATGGAGGTAAAACACGGGAGTCTCATGCCAGACCCAATCTTGACTACCGTCAAGGTGCGAATTTAAGTTAGCTGCTGTTTAAGATTTGTGTGTGCTTAGTAGAAAAATGCCTGTTCATCACCATAAAACAAGCAGTTAGTCCAATTGTCGACAATAATATTGAATTTGAATTTCCCAATGAGTATTTCTCTTATTTATAGCTTAAAATCTAGTTTCACCACTGGCATAAACAGTTCCTTTATGTTCATATTCCGTAAGTGTCAAAATGTACCAGTGCGGCTATACTGAAGTTTTCCCGACACTAAACTACTTGCTATACATGTTTAACCTGGAATTGCAAATGTACACCGCAATAATCTATTGAGCAGTTACTTACGAATATTTAAGCGATATAAAACTTACAGGAAAATATTTATTTCTCTGTTAAATGTTCTGGTTTGTTTGATGTTAATACTGTTCTGAATATCGTAAACAACTAATTGCGAAAAACGTCAAAATATGGTTCTTTTCCGTAGAAACAAACTATAATTTGGAAAACTCACAGCCGCGGGAAAACTAATAGCGGATTTCATCACGTGATACGTCCACTCAAACTTTGACAAGTTATAAAATGCCAATGTCTTATTTTGACATTAGTAACTTTTTGTAACTAAAACATTCTGTACACTGTTAAAAATGACAATAACTTGGAATCCTTTTGCCTTCAGCCAATAGAAAACATGACCACCGTATGGCCACACTGTGATTATATAGTCACTGTAATCGCACGCTAAATTTTTAGAGAAAATACGTGTATCTTTATAGAAGAAGTTGTATTTGTGTGTTGTTTTTAGCGAATTGTTGCAGTTTTTACTGAATTTCAGTACTCAATTATTATAGTGCGTCAAGTAAACTTGTTTCTATTATGCCCTCCTGCTTTGTACCTGGTTGTAATACCGGGTACGGGCGTATTTCTAGCGTGTTATGCGACATGAGCGCCACATAACTGTCAACCAAAACTGAGCCCACTTTTTGTTTACCAGCGGCTAAGTGGTCGGCGCTCCTTCCCTTTACCTTCATGTCCAAGAGCCAGCAACGGATTTCTTACAGTATTTTTAACAAGTCTGTAACTGTTATGGAAGGTCCTTTGAATATACTGAGAAGGAAACCCGAAGTCTGGCAAGCCTGCGGTGGTGGTTTTAACCCTGCGTCTTTGAAGGACGGAAAAAATAATGTGTCAAAACTGACACAAAACCTAGGAATAATATGTTGGCAACACTGTAAGTCTATGCCAAATTCGAGGTTAGCAGGTTAGATTTTGCGTCAGTTTGTGTCAAAACTGACTGAAAATCTAACCTGGTAACCTCGAATTTGACAGATTTACAGTGCCACCAACTTATCATTTACAAGTTTGAATTTCCACAGCCCGCTGAGGATCAGTTTTTTTGAATCTCTCGATATTTTACAGTACATGGTTATAGATATTAACGATACAAGTTTGATTATGAGCATCTTAACGACACGAGTTTGATTACCAAAAACGAGGCGGTGAGCCGAGTTTTGCGGCAATCAAACGAGTCTCGTTAACTGCCATAAGCAAAACGTGTGTTGTTCAATATTTTATCTTCATCAATAAATTCTGGTTCAACGTATTTATTTATACAAAAAGAGTGCGGTAATATTCATTACCGCACTGAGTGCGGTAATATCTATCCATTACCGCACTGAGTGCGGTAATATCCATTACCGCACTGAGTGCGGTAATGAAGCTCTTAACGATACTAAAATTAATTTGGTTAAGAGTCTATAACAACACTGATGAAGATAAAGTTTATTATGCAACTTTATGTGAATCTGGGGTAAACTTACCACCCGCGAAAGCGTCTGTCAATCTTTTTACTTACATAAGATATAATTACCTTTAACATAGCAAAGAGCCAGACTTGTTATTATACTTTTTTCTTATTATTCTTTCCATCCTTCAAGGACGCAACGGGGCCAAAACCACCACCACAGGCTTGCCAGACTTTGGGTTTCCTTCTCAGTATATTCAAAGGGACCTTCCATAACAGTTACACGCTTGTTAAAAATACTATAAGCAAACCCGTTGCTGCTCTTGGACTAATAGGAATCCCAAGTCCACCGACTGGGCTACCTTTAGGGTGGACCTCTCGAATGGACTACAGGAATTCCCTATAGCACTCGCACCACACAGGAGGTAGAAGAGCACCTCAGTATTATCAATACTGCGGTCAATGCTTCTTTTGAAAGGAGCTGCCCGCTACGACGCGAAAAAAGGGCAAGGAAGGTACCCTGGTGGAACTCCGAGCTCCAAATGCAGCGTAAAAAGACACGCAGGCTCCTAAATAGGGCAATGCGTACAAAGTCCACATGCGATTGGAACTGTTTCAAACAGGCTCAACGCAATTACAAAGATTCTATTCGTAGATCTAAACGAGAGTCCTGGAAGGCCTTCTGTCTCGACCTTGAAGGACTACCAGAAACAGCTAGACTGCATAAGGCGCTCGCAAAAAATCCAAGAACCAAGCTGGAGTGCCTAAGGCTTCCTTGTGGTGACCATACGGCCACCGATGAGAGACACTAAGGCATCTCCTGGAGGTGCACTTCCCAGGCTCTGTGGCTGAGACTAGTGATGTCCCACTAGTAAGAGCTCCCGGCATTGGCATTAGCCCAATGGACTGGAAGATAGCCTCGAAAGTGGTAACACACGAAAAGATCAGGTGGGCGATAAGCACATTTGATCCGTACAAAAGTCCAGGGCCAGATGGCATTTTTCCGGCACTTCTACAGAAAGGACTGGATTTGCTCATCAGGCCTCTCTACAACATATCAGGACCTGCCTTGCTTTCGGGTACACACCAGTAGCGTGGAGATCCGTTAAGGTGGTCTTTGTACCAAAGGCAGGTCGAACTTCGTTCGACCTGGCCAAATCATTTAGACCTATCAGCTTAACCTCATTTCTACTTAAAACGGTGAAAGAATGGTAGATAGGTACAGAAGAGACGGCGCACTAAGGATAATGCCGTTGCATCCAAACCAAAATGCGTACCAAATGGGCAAGTCAGTGGAATCGGCCCTTCATACTATCGTTTTTAGGATAGAAAAGGTGCTGGAACACAAAGAACTGGCCTAGGTACTTTTTTGGATATAGAGGGTGCTTTTGACAACACTGCCTTCGAGTCCATATGCACTGCGGCAACGAACCATGGAATAGAGCCCACCATTGAATGAGGATACCGTAAAGGTGACCGTCAGGCGTGGGTGCCCGCAGGGGGGAGTACTCTCGCCCCCGATGTGGTCCCTCGTCATAGATGGGCTCCTGCGTGACCTTAACGGAACCGGCATATATACGCAAAGCTATGCAGATGACCTTGCTATCCTCGTAAGAGGAAAATTTCCACATGCCATCTGTGAGGTTACTCAAAATGCCCTCAGAATCGTGGAAAGATGGTGCATAGGGGCACGGATTGTCGGTAAACTCCGACAAAACCGAACTTGCCCTATTCACAAGGAAAAGGAAGATAGAGGGCTTTGTTGACCCTGTACTCTTCGGTACCCCTCTGAAGGGCCGCCGGAAAAGTTAAGTATCTGGGAGTAATCCTGGACGCCAAACTGACCTGGAAAAAGCACTCGCAACGACAAATACAAAGGGCAACTGCCTCCTTTTGGATGTGTAGACGCACCTTTGGAAGCACGTGAGGTCTTAAACCGAATGTCATCTTGTGGATGTACACCGCGGTGATAAGACCCCTCATCACATATGCTGCACTTATATGGTGGCCGCGGGTCACCTTAGCTAGCGCAAAAAAAACGCTTCGGCCAACTCAACGGCTAGCTTGTCTAGGAGTGACAGAAGCAATGCGAACAGCACCCACAACGGCCCTGGAAGCTCTCTCGGACTCGTGCCCCTACACCTAATGATTGAGGCTGAGGCTAGAAGGGCGGCCTACAGGCTTAAGAGTGGGGGCCAGTGGACAAATATAGGAGAAACGAAGGTCCTGTCAAATATGGCAGAGGCTCACGATACCCTCATCATGAGGAGTGATCGTATGGTCCCCTCCTTTTCCTTCAATAGGCCATATAAAACAGTCATCCCTTCTAGAGAGGACTGGATTGCCCGTGGCCTTAACCTCCTCACTCCTAAGGGACTTATCTGGTTCACAGACGGCTCTAGGACGGAGGCTGGCGTAGGGGCGGGCGTCTATGGCAAATCACTCAAAGTGAAGCGTTCGTTCTCACTGGGCAGGTACGCCACCGTATTCGAGGCCGAAGTGTTTGCCATCCTGGCCTGTGTTTATGAAAACCTAGACAAACATATCTACATCTGCTCGGACAGCCAGGCCGCTTTCTTAGCCCTGAATTCCTTCAGGGTGTCTTCGAAACTAGTGTCTGAATGTCGAGCGGCGCTGACGAGACTGTGTATACAGAACTCTGTAAAGTTGCTGTGACGGTAACGAAGAGGCGGATCAGTTGGCTAGGCAGGGCTCCAGTGGTGACCCGCCTGGACCCAAGCCAATTCTTGGGATACCATATTGCAACGTAAAGCTAGAAACGAAGAAATGGGTCTGGACCCTGTTCCTTCGTGAATGGTCTTTACAGCAGGGACCAAGGCAAGCTAAACTCTTTATCGGGAAGTTATCGCTGTCGACGTCCAAAGAGCTTCTAATGCTCAGTAAGAAGCAAATTAGGATCGTAACAGGGCACTGTTACCTCACCAAACAACCTGCACAGAATCGGTATCACAAATGATCCGATCTGCAGGCTATGCGGGGAAGAGGAGGAATCTTCCCAGCACATATTATGCCAGTGTGTCAAATACTTCGGAGCAGCGTTCTTAGAACCGGAGGATATAAGACTCATCCCTATAGGCCAAGTGCTAGCCTTTGCGGTTGGTACCGACCTGTTCAAAGATGAGATTTAAAAGGCGGTACACACAATTAGTCCAGTCAGTAGAGGTTTTTGCCTTACAAAAAATGGAGTATAAACAATTTTTATATATGTTGTTTAGGTCGACATCCTAATAAAAAATCCAAGTTTTCGACCTTGGAGGGGCGCCGCGCGAGCAGCCACCTTGGATTAAAGGTGCTAAAAACTGGCTTTTTCCAAATGACTCCGCAACGGTTGATCCTACGCCAAGAAAGTCTAATTAAAAGTTAAAGAAGACAAGCTTCTTGACATTTTTTGTATATAACTATTTTTTGTAAGTCTAATATGAAAGGAGTTACAGCGGCGGAAAGATGAACATTTCTCTAAAAAATTGTGTAACTTCTCATTATTTAAAATTTTTCTTGTATTATTTCTGGCTATTCGTTACGTAGTTATAATAATTTGATAAACGTATAGTAAACTCATTTCCACATCACCATGAGGTAGAGTTATAGGTTCTCTTTTTATTGTGGTATCCCCAGTAGGCCCAAACCACAGATGCTCCAGTTTAGTGATGTTTCGTGTTCGCGATTATATTATTTAGTTTTTTTAATTTTTGAAGGCCCCTATCGGTAGATGTTGACGTCTCTATAAGATTCTTTATCCTCAATGTTATCTTCGAAGTCATTGCTCCTGAGACTTGGGACTTCCAGTGATGAAATGTCCTCATCTTCGTCCCCATTCTCGATGTGAACTTCTGGTGTATTTTCGCATGATTGGCCATTACATAATCTACACAGAATAGAGCAGTTCATCCCACTCCTCCTGCAGCCACATGCTCCCCCGTATGCTTTTTTACAATGGCATGAAATTAATTTTAATAAAGTCTCCGATGATGGATTCTCTGTCATTGTTACTGGAGTGAGTCCATTCGTGCCAACTTTTCAGCCCCAGTCTCGTGCATTTTTTTCAATTACATACCACTGTTGGACCTGGTGATACGTTCTAAATGCGTGATACCGTGCAGCGTCCTTCGTTGGTGGCAAAGAAGCAAAATTAAATGTGGTTCTTGCACTTGAATTTCTTGGTAATGGACTTCTTCCAAGGTATTTTCTTCCATGTAGCCACCATACAAAGCAACGAGAAAGCGTGCTTCAGCATCTGTGATATCATCTGGTTTGGCATCGTGATGTTTGAATATGCCTATAGTGTCATTGAGTCTTGTGCTTTTTTGGACAAGCGAAAAAAAAATGTTTTTCCACGGTTGTAGACGGACGACGTTGTGTCGGAACCACTGAACGCATGGAGAAACAAAATGTTCTCAGCTGCTTTTTCATATTTAAAACTATTTGCAGAATACACTCTTTCAACAATTTTGCCTCTCCCAGGTTTGCGAAGGTAGATGTTGCTAATATCGTCAGCAGAACTAGAAGTTCGACGTCTTCTCGAATGGCGAAAACAGCATCAAATGTTGAGCATATAGAAATCGCCGTGTCGACAATCAGCATCTTCTTCAGCCTGCTTAACTGTAATACAGTAATGTTCGAATGTTTTTACAGCATCGAAATCAGACGGACTTTATTCTTTTCGTTTGCTAGAAATCGTTCTTGGGAAACTAGAACCGGCGTTGTTTCATCGAAAATAACATTCGCAAACATCTGCTTTTTCGATCGGAGAAGTCTTTCTGCAGTCTTGGTATTTTTTTGTCACCATCAAACGGATATCCATCAAAAACAGCAACTGCATGTGCGAGTACATAAGTGACTTATAGTTACGTTTATAAATTAAGAACTATTCCATAGCTATACTAGATGAAAATAATTTTTGATCATACTTTGTATTTCTCTATAGAACGTTATTCTGATGTAGAAAAATATTACAAACAATATAGTGTAAGTTGTTCTTAGAAAATGTATCAACAAAAATAAAGTTTAACGATATTTTGGTGAAATGTTCAACTTTCAGCTGCTATAACTCGTTACATATTACACTTACAACAAAAATTAATATACAAAAAATGTCAAGAATCTTGTCTCCTTTAACTTTATATTGAACTTCTTTGACGTTCGATCAACCGTTGCGGAGCTATTTGGATAACACCAGGTTTTAGCACCTTTAATCCAAGGTGGCTGCTCGCGCGGCGCCCCTGCAAGGTCGAAAACTTGGATTTTTCATCAGGATCCCGACCTGAACAACATATATAAAAACCGTTCATACTCCATTTTTTGTAAGGCAGGGGCATTTTTTCGTCTCTACAGACTGGACTAAATGGGCCTCAGGCCTGAGTGCCGCGGGGTCAACCCCCGCACCGCAAAGAAGAAGATATAGTATAGAAATAATGGCAAAATACCTAAAAATCAAATGCACAATGTTGATTGCCTATGTTCGACTTTCAGAGTGGACATCTAGTATATACTTGGGGCAAACAATAAAAATTGACAAAGAAGTACAAGAAACCAATTTGCAAAGACGAATGGGAATGGCATGTACCGCGTTTGGTAAATTAGGTCATATATTGAGGAATAAAAATAGAGACATCACGATCGCCATAAAAGTAAAAGTTCTAGAACAATGCGTTATACCAGTGCTTATATATGGAGTAGACATGGGAATTTACGGAGAAAACAATCCACAAATTACAAGTTACACAACGCCACATGGAAAGGGCTACACTAAACATTATTTTGAAAGATAAAAAATCGATAACATGGATCCGACACGAAACGAAGATGAAAGATGTGGCTGACGTGGTAGCAAGAAGCAAATGGCGTTGGGCTGGTCATATTGCTTAAATGGATGAAGAAAGATGGACGAAGAAAACAACTGAGTGGAGACCAAGGATTGGAAAACTAGATGGTACAACGATATTAGGAAAATAGCAAGTAGAAGATGGATAACAACGGCTTAGGATAGAAGAAAATTAAAGGAATTAGGAGATGCATACGTTCAAAGGTGGACAAAACATGCTGAATAAAAAAGAAGAAACACCTTATTTCACATTATACCTATACAGGTAGAGCTTTAACAGGCATTTTAACTTCATTGGTTAAGAATTTGTTTACATTCTTTTTGACTCTATCCCGTTACCCTCCAGTTCTGATTTTTTTTTACTCTAAATCATTCATAACTAGTAGCCACCTCAATTGCTGTCTACCTATTCTTCGATCTTCTAGTAGTTGTCTTGATAGTACTAGTTCTGTTACACCCTCATTTTGTAATCTTTCTACCTGTTCTAACCATCTTAGTCTTTGAGCTCTATGAACTGGCTAATTTCCTTATATAACAGCTTCCTCTTCATTCCTTCTTTGTTAACGTTTCTTCCTCCATCTTCTTTTCTCTATGGATCTTCCTTAAAATCTTCTTCTCGTCAGACTTCTATTCTCTCTTCCTCTCCTTTATTAACTGCACAGGTTTCAGTACTGTATGCACAATAGGTCTTACCACAATTTTATATACTTGGTAATTTTGCAAAAATTTTGTGCTTTCATCACCCTCACTTAAACCTCTCATTGCTTTATCTTGGTTTGACTGGTGTGGCTTCTGTTTCCTTTCGTACATTGCTCCCTGCTGTTATTAAAGCAACTAAGTCCATTCATTTTTGCACTTCTACCTCTAGTATCTTTCCTTCTGCTATTTAAAATGCAACCTTCTGGCCAGTCATAGCTCCTTATTTTCTTTTTCATAACCATATAGTTTTATTCAAGTTTATACTTAGCCCAATGCTACTTGCTATTGTTTCAATTCCCTTGCAAATCTCTTTTCTTGATCTTACCATTCGCGTAACATCACCCGCGTAGGCCAAGCTCTTTGTGTCTTCCCGTTCTTTTGATCTGGCTTTTTCGTGTTATGCCCTCCAGCACGATATTAAAGTGTTGTAAACAGTAGGTATCACGTTTTAGGCCTTTGTTTACTTAATTTTCCGATAAGGGAATACCATTGGCTCTTTATTAGATTATTACACCCAACTGTCACATGACTGACATTAACCAATGAAAACCATGCATTTTTGAAAATCGACCAATCCCGAACTGCTTACCTGATAAGTGCCCTTGGGCTGCTTACCAAGCGATAAGCTCCCTACGGACCGATTATCGACCCCCTGGATGGTCTCATAATTAAAATAGAAATGCAAGAAACAAGCAATTTGAGTTTTTTTGCATTATTAGATCAATTTTAAATCATAATTCGTATACGGGTTTTGTGTAATAATCTTCAAAATATAAACACGGGCGACACACTTACATATAATTTTGCCCGTGCCAAGAATCATCGTGCTGGTTGCCCTTTAGAAAGTTGCCCTCGCGAGCAATTTTCATTGCAACCAGCACTCGACCCTTGGCGTGTGCAAAATTATCGGTAAGTATGTCTCGCCTTTGTTATATTACTATTGATAAGCTTGTTATTGTTATGGCAATTAGTTTTACTAGTACATACTACGAAATCATGATTACAACAATCTTGTAAAATAACAACTAAAACTACTATCAATGTAAACGGCCAGTTGTTTGATAACAACCAGTGTGTGTGTGGTCAAATTAATTAGTCTTCCAAGAAGAGAACCTATACTTGTATACCAATGGCGAATGGTCACCAAGCCCAGTATCAATGCAATGGACTACAGAAAAGTTCCGCCTGCCCAAAGATTCTGGTACTCTATCCACTGCGCCACCTAAGTCATTCAAAATTTTGTATTCCATAACTCGTTTTAGTATAAAACTGACTTTGTTATTTCTACAGTACATTCTCGATTATTGGACAACCTGTTATCCAATATTAGCCGGTGTGGCAACTTGTAAATTAAATTACTTTTTGGGACACAGAAATACATACATACAGTATACCTACACAGAATAGTGCATTTAAATTTAGTTTTTAATTGGTTTGTTCTGCGTTCAAATACATTTGTAGGAAATAGTATTTACATTATGTACAGCCCTTAATACCTAAACGCCCGTTTTTCTGCATTTTTACTTTCTCGCATACGGGAGTATAGAGAAAGTACCTATTGTAATCGTCAAAAAAATCGACTTCGAGATTTTGACGAATCTTGACGTTTTAGACCCTCCTAGAGTCCGAAAAAAACCATTTTTCAAATTATGTCTGTGTGTGTGTGTGTGTGTGAACACGATAACTTAAAAACGAAATAAGCTAGACCCTTGAAATTATGTACATAGTCATTATTCAAAATTTGTAGATTCCTATCAAATTTTGAGCGAAATCGGTTAACCGGAAGTGGCACTTTACCTAAACAGGTAGCGGTACCTATTCAAGTAAAGTACCAGTTTGCTTCGAGATATTTGAACAACATTTTGTACATACATTTCTTATGTAGAAAAACTACCAGATATTACATTTCAGCATGATCGGTTAACCGGAAGTGGCATTTTACCTAAACAGGTAGCGGTATCCATTCAAGTAAAGTACCAGTTTGCTTCAAGGTATTTGCGAGAAAGTCTAGGGGAGCACACTCCCGATTTTATTCATTAAATTATCCATGTACCCCTTCTGGTCATTACCCTGGTTAATCACGAGTCTACTGTACTACAAAAATCTGATTTAGTAGAAATTTTAAGTTACTCTTAATTAACTTATAAATGCAAACGTATTTTATTTTTCGCAGGCAAAGAAAACTAAAAATAAAGAAGAATCAGAGCAAGATTATTACGAAAATTATGTTAACTTCCCTCAGTAATTTATTTATTTGTCTATACTTTGAGCAACAAAGAACAGTGGATTAGTTTTGTACCCCACAAGGTCTTCACCTAAAGTATTACATGCAACTATAGAAGATAGTGCCAATGAAGATTAATTACTTTTGCACAGAATTTCGCTGTGCTTCTATCTGGGCTACTAAATATACTTCTTTCATACATAAATATATTCTGTACTGCAACTTGATTATACTAAAATTGCAACATTTATCGACCAGTTTATGTAAAAATAAAATTGTTTAATACACTACAGTTTAACATTGTAAATTCACGTTGCTATTCTAAACTGTTGAATATACTCTTCCTCTAGAGGATGTAGCTGCGGACATGGAATTATCAGAGAATGCAAAGGGAGCCCCAAATCAGTGTTTTCCATCTGTGTAAGTGAGCAAGCAATAATCTTTTGTGTATCTGAACCCACTCCGTGCTAATCCAACACACAAACTATCACCATTTAGGCCTAGAAATTATAAATTACGATTGATTGAAACTATGCATTTACAGATACCACCTTGACTTTGAGACGAATTTTCTGTTGCCTTTTTCTCAATAATTTTCAAAATCTGTTGCGAGGCTTCAGCAACGGACATAAATCTAGGCGGCATGTACTCCTTCTTCTTCCTCGTTAAACTTTCCAAAGTCGGCTCTTTCACTTTTATGTCTAAACAAGATTAGAAAATCATGTAGCTAAATATGCAATAAATTTTCACAAATGATAATTTAATGTCGCTAACCTGAGCATCTGGTTTACCTAGGTTTACCTACCTAGAAGACACAAAGTGTGTAAATTTCTTTGATAATTGCCTATAATTTTATCATAAAAACTATCTGGTTGCCACTTGTCTGTCCAATATGGAATTGAGACAGTTTCTCCAAAGCAATACAGCTGCAGCCCGCAACATCCAGCGGCATTTAATATCGAAGCATTGTGTACTACTTGATACTTAATGTTCCTTTCCTTAGCTCTTAGAATTAAATCAGTGTGTGTAGTGTGCTCCAAACGGATCGCCGACGACCAATAAAGCAACATCCGACACTTCTGAACCTGCCAGTATATCGTCAGCTCCTTGTTCCACAAGATCCCTGTCTGCGATTATTAACTTTTTACCGTAAAATTCCTCCTGCAAGTGAGTTTTTCAATATTCAGTTTTAACAACAAAATGAAATTACCAGAACTTCAGTTCCACATGTTAAAATTGAAGTATACGATTCCAGGTACACCCCGCTCGCATTTTTTTATTATTTCCAGTCCTTTTACTGTTATGTCCTTACAGTCTCCTAATCCTAAACCGATAACATAAAACATGTTCGAAAGTTCTTAAAATTACATACATAACCTCAAACACGTGTTATGATGTCAATCAGGCCCGCTAAGATCAGTACCAATCGGTTATATTCGCAACGAAAATGTGGTCATTCGTTAATAATCGCTTAGTTGCCTAAAGTTTTGTAAGGTTCCCGCATAAATTGTCATTTATATAATTCTTTTAATATATAAATATTGCTGTTCTTGTCCAACGCATGTAATAATGTATGTTATATTAAAGACGTGAACGTATTTCTTAGGATTTAAAAAGCATGGATATTGAAAACATTTGATCGTTGATTATTGCATTGGTGAATAAATTGCTCAAACACCACATAAGAGATTTATGGTCATAAAGTATAGGGTGATTGTGTAATCTTTTCTCTATTAGCTTAGCTTTGTTATAGAAAATACAGGAATAGTAATGAAGCATTGGAGCTTAACGCTAGATTTATATTTTGTATTCTTATTCGTAACTTAACAAGCAATCCAGTGAGACAAATGTCTCATTTAAAAAAACAAAAAAACCGTTTTTCAAATAGAACGCGTATTAAATAAAAACTGTACCCAGACCTGGAAGGTGTCAAAGTGGTTGCCTAACCGATCGACGTTTTAAGGGCGCAGAGGGTCGCAGCTCCGTTTGGCTGCTGAAACATCCTTTATCTAATAGACGTGTCCGTCTAGGACGCTGGTCCGTCCGGGACGCTGTTTCAGCAGCCAAACCGTAAGAGATAGAGAAAAAAGTTATGAAAGTTATATGTTTGGAATGGTCATGTCAGGTCAGGAACCGAATTTCAGTCACGTGACACTTCCGGTTTTCGAGAAATCAAGTGATTTCCGTCTGTCTGGGACGCTGTTTTTGTCTGGGACGCTGTTTCAGCAGCCAAACCGTAAGAGATAGAGAAAAAAGTTATTAAAGTTATATGTTTGGAATGGTCATTTCAGGTCAGGAACCGAATTTCAGTCACGTGATTTCTCGAAAACCGGAAGTGTCACGTGACTGAAATTCGGTTCCTGACCTGACATGACCATTCCAAACATATAACTTTAATAACTTTTTTTCTCTATCTCTTACGGTTTTGGCTGCTGAAACAGCGTCCCGGACGGACGGACAGACAAGTCTACAGCGTCCCGGACGGACGGACAGACAAGTCTATTAGATAAAGGATATTACAGATACTTCACTGTAAAGTATGTAGATTTTGTTGGTTTGCTATTTATCGTGAAGGGAGACTGAGAGAGTTTCAATAATATACGGTACTGTAGAACACCAAAATGAATTGATTGAAAACCTAATCCAAGAACTTCCGAAAATACTCAACTGCATTTCTTATTCAAAATTAAAATCGTCAAAATCATAATAGCGGGCCAGTAAAAATCGGTTTAACCTCAAGAATCGACAGCCCCAAATTTTACAAAACTTCATAAATTAAGACGAATGTCGATTTGGATTGCTGAGAGTTAAGCGAGTCCACGGATCAGAAAAACTTTCATGTTATACCTTGGGGAAGCAAGGCAAAAAACTAAAATCGTAGAAGAAATAGTAAGTAGTGAATAAGAGGAATTAATATCAATCAGATTATTCAAGCAAACGAAGAGAAAAAGACAAGTCTACAAATCTGAGAAGAATTAAGAATCACTAACAACATCCGAATCCAAAGCACTACAAGAAGCAAAGAAACTTATAGAGTATAAACAAGAAGACACACAAATTTGAAAGGAGTTTATATATTATACTCAACGCTAGCCCCATTTTCGTAATCTCTTACATTAAAAAAAATAATGCTACAAAAAATATCTAAACCATTAAATCCTTCAAACCTAACAAAACAATCATCTTATACCATTGTAGCAGGCATAAACTACCATGCATAGCAGCAATAAATAACACTCGCATAAAACGCGGCTAAAAGAGTAAGGGCAACTTTCCGTAGAAACGCCAGCAAGAGATTCGCTTGAATTTGAGAAGCTCTGAAAACGCAAGGTGAAGAGGGTCACGAATTATTGACACGCGCTGGAGGTACAGTGAAGACGCAACGTCGGGGGCATCGAACGCGCGCTGCCAGAAACATCAGCTAGCCAGACAGACTATTACCTAGCGAGAGTGAAAACCATAAAACTCTCAACGACACGATGACTACGTTGACGCAATGAGAAGAATAAAGCAAGTCTTGACCACCCGGGCAGGCCAGTCGGAGGGCCATAAATCCCTTCGCTGAAGCAAAATCCTCAACTACACAATGGCCGTTACAAGTTAAGACAACCAGCTGAAGCCCTCACTCCACAATCAGTACTAGCAGTAAACTCAAGTAAAAAAGCAATTCATGAAAAACACCACCTTTCTGCGGCAGTCGTTATTATTGTAATAAATAAAACGTTACAGGTATAGTTTACCTGCTAAAACGTAATCTCGCAAATACAAAATTCTCTCTTTGAGAACATGCATTCAATGAAGGCATCTGGGTAAAATAACATAGCGGTAATTAGAGTTCTGTGAGCAGATTCTTGATACGATAAGATAAGCACTTTTGAATGGGGATGCTTATACTTTCTGTATTGACTCCATTATTCGATTATAACGTCACCGGACAGTCACACAAATAACACTTGTTAACAAATTTTCAATATTTTAATGTATTTTAAATAAAAATATACGAATAGTGTCTATTTTTTTCTGCAGAACTCGCAGAAATGATACCAAAAGTTATATGTCACGACAATTTTATTTGTGACGTTTAGCATTCCAAATTGTTTTCGAACATTTAATTAAAGTAATTTTTTTTTCTATAATAATTTTCAAGGTTAACTTTCTAGGGGATAAGTTGCATTCCTGCATGGTCCCTAGTTTTAATAATGTTGGTACATAGATTTTTAGTTCTTTTCTTCCACTAAAAAAATAATTGTCATTTTGACAGTTATGTCATAATTTAATATCGCTTGCTTCATTTTTACATTTAAAATATGTCTTGGTTTTCTTTTTTTATCCAGATTTTATTGCAGATGATGATGATGCCATGTTAAAAAAAAGAAATTTGTCAAGAGTTCAAATTAAGAAACTTTGACATTCAAAATTGACACAACCATAATTTTGAAAAAAGTTCTACCAACACGAGGGTATAAAAATTTCCTAGCGTTGTAATCACATATGTACCAACATTGTAACACTTTGACAGTTATTATAGAAAAAAACCTACTTTACGTTATCAATTTGTAGGCGCTTTCACGCCACAAAAATTCGTGCCAAGCAAACATTTGGTGCAACGCGGAAAATAATAAAAACTGGGAGAATTCCGAAGAGATCCTGTTGATAAGACAGCGTGGGGCAGGTGCGAAACCGACGAGTTGCGCAAGCTTCGCCTCGTAGCCCGATCTACGCATCTCTACTCCCCGGCTCCCATTTAACTAGTATGTTTTAAGCCCCACTCTAAGTTTACCAGGACAGCCGTCTGCATTACATAAAAGACTTATGCCGGCTCACTCCAAAGACAAATTTATTCCGATCCTTAACCAGACAGATCCAAACCAGAACCTGGGAGGCTAACTTGGGCCCTTGGCCCAAGGGGCCTTCACCAATAACGATACCTGTCCGGTAAGACCAGAATCCTGTCCCGAACTATCTAACCAGTAACCTCCCTTGCCTATGTTAATAAAACTGTAGCTGAATAATCTATTAACCCTCCAACGCTATGGAAGATCTGGACGCT
Source organism: Agriotes lineatus (assembly GCA_940337035.1). Lineage (NCBI taxonomy): Eukaryota > Metazoa > Arthropoda > Insecta > Coleoptera > Elateridae > Agriotes > Agriotes lineatus. The sequence goes on along the minus strand of CALNHX010002503.1, from coordinate 43,754 downwards.
GATAACTAACCTACCCTGTCCTATTAATTCCCCAGCGCAAGAGAAAATATTGCCGCTCAAAAACCTGGCCTGGATCGCTGTCTAACAGCCCGTAAAACCACGCTGTTAATAAATAATTCTCTCCGACAGCCCGCCGTAGAAGATCGCTACCCCGAAGTGCAAAGCGACTGAAAATTCAGTTTAATAATTCTCAAGGCGTCAGCTGCCATAGTATTTGAATTGTAAAGCGAGCGGACCTCGAACGCTCCAGATTCGTCGGCCAGCGATGAACGAGCGCTAGTCTCCGAAGGCCATTCTCGCGGTCTGAAATTGAATTCATTCGCTAACGCGGCGGAGCGTTCACGTTGGTTGAATCTGGAGCCGCTGTCAATTAACTTAGAATAATTTTGGCCTGTGCCTAATCAAGTCTAAAATCTGCAACAACTCGGGGACGACGAAGTCAAAAACTGAATTATTTAATGTCGTTATGATTACAGCTACCATGGCATGGAAAGAATAACACCCAATAGTGTTATCTAATATTAATAAGAATAACAACATTAACTTGGGTAATATGCTTTTCGGACTTTTTCCACTGTCTAGGGTCCGAAAAGCATATCATAATAGACCACTGCCAAAAAATGACATTCAGAGAACAAATTAACTTGGGTGTTTAAATATTTTTCGTTATACAAAAAACTTAAATGGGAAAAGAAATATATCAAGAATAAAAAAAAACAAAGTAAATTACAATACAAACAATTAATTCCGAAAAAAGTAAAGTACCTAAACTGGCCTTTCTTTTTAAGTCAACTTTACGTGATACCTTTGTTCCATTGTAAGTATATCTTGCTGGAACTTCTTATCCTGTTTATCGCTTATGGCTTCTAAATTTTGGGGGGAAGAAATGTAGATGTGAGTGTAAAAAGTTGATTTTTAAGGACATACTACATCCAAGTTTCTCGTAATTATAAAGTAACTGGTCAATAAATTAGCTCTCTATTGTTTGGCCCTTTTCTTATTTTCAAGAATACCAGACGTAACACCCATAACGAAGCCCCAGGCAACTAACTCCTTTTTACTTTTCCGGATTTGCGGCCCAGAAATATGCCCCCCTTTAACTTAGTCTCACTCAGTTGGGAAACATTTATTTTAAATCTTGAAACCCTTGACTTTCCTTATCCATACCTTCCACTAGATTTTTCATTAAATCCAACTGAATGTGTAAAGGACGGAGTCAAGCTTCCAGTAATTTGTTTATCAGGCACACGTAATCACCACGTATATCTATGCATAATCCTTTACATAAAAATAAACACATTTACTCTAATAAATGTAACACTTATCTGTTGAAAAATATGAATTTTAATATACGTTTATAATAACTGAATATGGGTAAATTATCACTTTTCCAACTTTTATACGAGTATAATCACAACTTTAAAATGTGATGTAATACGACTTTTTTAGCGCCAATTTCATATTTAGAGCGTAAAATCAAGCTAAAATCGATATACATCATGTTAGTGTAAATAACAGAAACAACTATAACAAGAACAAAAGAACAGAGACAATAATAACAATAACGACAACAGAGCAACAGAGACAATAATAATAACAAGAATAAAGCAATAACTGATAAATATCAAATGAGCCGACTTTTTGTAACAACGTACCTATCTTCATTCAAACACAATTTTGTCAGAACTAAGTTCTCCCCACCCACTCTCCTCCAATTCTCAGGGCTTCAGCTAGTTGTCACGGCCTGTAGCACATTCGATGACAGAGGATTTAAACCCATTTGCGTGAACAAGTCGGGGGGTGGGGGGGGGGTCATAAATTCACCGCTTACGCAATAGAACAAAAGTAAATATAAACACTATCGGAGGGCAAGAAAAGAGGCATTCTTTAGATGTTCGGGCCATCGAGCTCCGCCTTGACACCCGAGATTTTACTGTTAGTACGCCCGTTATTAATCGCGCATATGTGTATTTGCGTACTTATTTGTGCATTGATTTGTAAATGTGGAGAATAATTAAAGTACATTAAATTGTTGTTATCCACAACGTTATTTCGTATTATTCGTATTTAAGTACATGAGTGTAAACCAGTAACCAAATTATCGACCGCGGCCAACTAAAGTAGTATCGTTACATTATCATTGTCCCTCTTGGCTTGTATATTGCACACTATAGGATCTAGTTCCTTCTAAAAGATGGTTTAGTCTAGCCCAGAAGATAATTTGGCAACTACTTGTAGTTCTCTAATATTGATTTAGAACTCTCCAGATATTTTCTCGGAGTCTTCTTGGTTATTTCCTCTCTACGAATTTTACACTTATAGGTGGTTATATTAAGTGCTTTTATCTAACGTCAGTTGTTTATGTAAAGAATGTAATATAAAGTATACAATAATGCTATTAATAACATATCTAGGAATGTTATAAGTATCATAACTGCCGCAGATCTAAGGCTGTTGTGATTCATAACATCCGTGGTTGGTTCATATAGTTTACCTTGGTTAACAGTATGGTCATCTGTTGCCATGTACGGTAAAGGAATATTACGGTAGAGATATAGTTGTTTCAGTCTGTAAACTGGATGCCCATGTACGGTCAAGAACTATTACCGTACCGATATCGTTATGACTCAGTTAATATCCTGAAACCGATAAAAATATATAGATGTGCATATAAAAACTGTAATAATTAATACAATTACATTACGTGCAAAAGTCTTTCTTTGTCTAGTTTAATAAGCAATTTAATTTTGTTAATAAAAATATCTAATTGTAGAAGGAAGTAGATATTTTATATTAGCGAATTACGTTGAATAACGCTCTGCTATAATGATATATAAACATTAATAGGGTTCGCTAATTACACGATTTAATTAAAACTTTACTTTTTCGTACTCTTTTTAAAATAAAAACTGGCCTACGATCTAAGTTTAAAAATTAGCAAAATTTTAAGCTACTATACAATTTAATCGGTCCAGTATCTTCGGAAGACATAGCGAGCAAACATACAAAGAGACCAACGATTTTATGTTATTGGATAATTTGCTAAGAAGTATTTATTTATTAAAAAATAAAGTAGCATTACTAACTATTTACAGCAGAAACTTATATAACATCACAAAATGTAATCTAAAATTCCTTTTTTCAACCGTGGATATCTTTCTTTAGTTTTTTAGTACTATGGTGACCTTGAGGTTTTTCCCGCTGTTGCCAAGTCCATTTAGGGAATCTGGCAAACCTGTTTGGCTTGACAGAAATTTTGTTGTCCATGACAGAAATGTCACGGAATCAGCGGTTGAAAGTTTGCCATCGCCGACAATGTTTTTATTTGTCGTTCTTTTACGGTAACTCGTAGTGAACGCCATAGAATTATGAAGTATTTATTCCTGTGCGGGGGTTTTATAACAATAAGGTGTTCATTTTTATACTTCGATCTCAAATACCCGCCAGGATCTCTGGGGCATCTGTTGTGATGCTCAGTAATGTTTTGTCCTAATTACCAAGTTTGCAAGCAGTTTAAGGGGGTTTCTGTTTCGCTCTCTGTATGTTCGAATGCACAAGCATTATCAAAGTAACATTCAGTTTTTGAGCAAAAATGGTGAGTAACCTGTTATATCAGCAACATCCATCCACCTTTCGACAGCTGCACATGATAACCGAGCACGTTTTCCCAGCAAGGAGACGACCCTCCTTACCTTTCTGTAGGCACTGCAGTTAGTGCAAAGTATAAAGGAGCATTCTGCGAAGCGAAGGTTTCAAAAGTAGTACGCGTTGTGAAATGCAAAGTAAGTGCTCGAAATGACAAGTTTTACGTTCTATAATGCCTGTGTTTTTTTAAGGTTACCTACAAAATGGGTTTGGGAACAGCCACAGTTAGCGATGAGCAGATCAAAGGTCCATTGCGAGTGGGACAGCTTGTGCAAGCCAAGCATTTAGATAAAAAGGAATACGTGGATGCAACCATCGCTAAAATACAAGATTGCAGCCAGTACACTGTTGGTAAGTAGTTAATATTAAATGATTATTAGATTTAATGCGTTTCCTTAGTATTTGATGATGGAGATATCACAACGTTACGGAGGACTTGCGTTGTGCTTTAAAGAGCGGGCGACATTTCAATGAAAGCGAGACGTTGGACCAGCTACCTCTCACCCATCCTGAGCACTTTGGAAATCCGGTTGTTGGGGGTCGTAGGGGCCGACGTAGTAGACAGCCTAAGTATATATTTATATAATAAATCTGACTTTTCTTTACTTGGCAAATTTCACAGAGAGGACAGTAGCGAGGGGGAGGCCGAGGAAGAAAATGAGCCCGATTTGGAAGCGTACACGATGGAAGTTGGGCGGGTTGTGTGTGTTGAAGCAGCGACAAGAAGAGAAACAAGGATAATTGGTTCCCAGGGCTTGTGGTGATGCCATCAGCACAACCCACAGTACGCATCAATGTAAAGGATGAATTTTTAGTTAGATCTTTCAAGGATGGGCGATAGTAAGTTAGTATGAGTTGGATAATGAAATGTGTACATTGTCAATTTTAGTTATACAGTACCACAAAAGGAGGTGACTGAGTTTAGTCGTGAAATGTCGTCGAAAATAGAAAGCGCGTTATTGCAGAAGCTGTTGAAAAGGCCATGCGGTACTTGGACAATGATGAGCTTCCAGTGCACTGGGAACGCAGTTTGCTGTTACAAGCTGGGTCGTCTGATTCTGATGAACATTTAACAGATGTAAGTGAACTATATTGATTTTATAAAATTTTTGGGTAACCGAGACAGTTCCAGTTTTGAGCTCTTGTCCTAGGCGGTTGATAAGTTTATCCTTGTTTTTAAATAGGTTTTTAGAATCGGATTTTAATTTTTTTTTTAATTCACGCAATGCTAGTAAAAGATTAAAAATAGTATTCGGTAAAATCCAATTTTAATCGAAAGTAAGTTGAATTGTAAACGTCTTAATGTTTTATTATAGGATGTTTGACCGTAATTTTTGTAATCTAACCTTTAGAGCTCTGATGACGAAACACCAGAAGAGAAAGACCACTTCGTGGCGCAGTTGTACAAATTCATGGATGACAGCAACACTCCCTTAAACAAAAGTCCCATGATTGGCACCAAAGATGTAGACCTACATCGGCTTTTCCGTGTCGTGAGGAAACTAGGGGGTTATAATCGAGTCACCAACAAAAACAAATGGCGCTCCGTGACACTCAGATTAAAGCTGCCTAACAACCTCAGCACGCACAATCAAGTCAAGTTAGTGTACAAGAAGTGCCTGCTGAGTTACGAAGCATTCCACCGTACATTAGGCGTCACGATGCTCAACCACCCCCGGAACGCTAAGAAAAGCAGGGGGCGCAGTTTAATCCGTGACAAAGACCGCAGCACTCCCGTCAATAGCCCCAGACCTGATAAGGAGGAGGAAGTGTTGATTGTGGAGAAGAAGGAGGAGGAGAAGCCTGTTGTTGAGGAGAAACCCAAACCAGTCAAAAAGTTTGAATTCAAGGGGAAAACGGAGGAAGAGAAGAAACCCAAGGAAATCGTCGAGGTGAGCGACACCAATAGCAGCAGCGATACTACTGAGCTGCCCGAAGTGACCACCAATGTGACGGTGAGGCTGAGGCGGGCAGATTCGAAATCGAGTCGGGAGCGCAAGGCTAAACCCGCTACAGGGGAGAAGGTTAAAACGATTGTGGAGAAATTTGAGGAACAAGTGAAAAAGGAGGAAAAGGAAGATGAAAAGGTGAGCTTATAAAAATACACAATGTGTTGTTGTATATTACAGATATCAACTCATTTTTTACTTTCAGATGCAGCAGACAAGATCCAAAACGCTAGCAGCACCAAAAATAAAAGAAAAAGAGAAGGAAAAGGAAAAAGAAAAAGAGAAAGAAAAAGAGAAGGAGAAAGAAAAGGAAAAGGAGAAAGAAAAAGAAAAGGAGAAAGAAAAAGAAAAGGAGAAAGAAAAAGAAAAAGAAAAGGAAACCTCTCCGGACAAGAAGCCGCCACCAGAACCTAAGCCACAGGTTAAAGATAAGGAGGTCCCATCCCCAAGTAAAACTCCCACTAAGCCTGTCAAAAAGGTGGAGGATGACAAAAAGAGGGGCCGTAAACGCACTAATGCTGAAGAGAAAGACAAGACTTCCCATTCGGACAGGTATGCCATTGTTCCTTGTTAAAGCTCTTCTAGAATTTTGTTTATGTGCAGCAGCACTACCGATTCGTCAACAGTCATAACGGTGGGAATAGGTGACAAGCTCAGGGTTTACTATGGGCCAACACACGAGTCTAAGGTTACCTACGAGGCCAAAGTCATTGAAATCGACAAGGAGTCGGTCAGCCCGATGTACTTGGTGCATTATACTGGTTGGAATACACGCTACGATGAATGGATTACACCGGCTCGCATTGCCGACAACCTCAGTGCAGCAACTAAGGCCAAGAAACTAAAACAGAATGCTACAGCAGCTGCTAAGGTAGTGTTAATACTTATGTAAAAGTTGAAAATTTTATCAAGTCATTGTAAATTGACAGAAGGTGGGCTTCTGTCCAAGTAGTGTAGTTCAGATTCCTTAAATTTAATTTTTACTGTTTCACACTAGGATGTTTGTAGTTTACCTCGTCATACTTCAGATTACTTCAAGTAGAAAAGTTTCTATAAACATATCCACAATCGACAACTCTTGGTTGGCTAAAGTATTATTAAAATTTAAATTTAACAACGAATTCGTAATAGCATTGTTAGAAATAATACCGTGCTTATCAACATTAGCATTTGCACATTAATTAAACTTATGGTTTTCGTTAATTTTCAGTCACTCATGATTATTGGTACCAGTGTTGAATCCAGGGGGGTGACCGGGGGGGGGGGAATTCCCCCCAGAAACATTACTGCTTCATATTCATGTTTTATTTTTATTTATAAAAGAATGGGTGGTTTGCGCGGGAATAGGTAAAAATACCCCCAGACGTTTCATTTTTCCTCCCGGAGTAATCAGTCTCAATTCAACACTGATTGGTATAGAGTTGTAACTTTTTTCTATATCAGAAGGGATAACTCAGAACAGCAGAATCACTGTAGTGAAAAAAAAATTTGTGAACAGACTGTAAACAAAAAAGGTAAAAAATAGCAGTATTAAAAATGCCTGAGAAATGGAACAAGGAATTAAAATGCCCCATCCATAAAACAGAAAATACAGTAAAATGTGAAAATGATCGTGGTATAGCCTGTTCAGTGTATTGTACAAAATTTTAGCGAAGATTGTAGCAGAAAAAATAACAAAATTCTGAAGGAATTACAACGTATGTCCCATAAGTTTTGAGAAAAAATATTAAGAGCTATATTTTATGTTGCTTTAATTTTATATTAAATTCAACTACAGGTAATTATTTCTACAGCTATATTTAACAGAATTATATGCTTAAACTATACGGATAATGGTCCATGTTTTTTAACGCCAACCAGATTGAAAGCATTTTTCCTAAAATAAGCTGCAACGGAATTTTTTTCTCAAAACTTATGGGACATACGTTAGGGGAATACCAATATGGGTATTGGCAGGGGAGATCCGTAACAGAACACATTTTCAGGAGAAGTGCTATGAGAATAAAATCAACTTGCATATTATATTTTTTATAGATTTTAGGCAGGCCTATGACTCTTTTAAAAAAAAAATACGACTACAAATTAATGAAAAAACTAGGTACACTGAGGAAGCTAATAAAACTAACTAAATGACATTGGAAACCAAGTGAAAATCCAAGATGGCGCTATGGAGGAATTCAAAATTAAAAAATGGTCTCAGACAAAGAGATTCTCTATCCTTGTTGATTTTTAACTTTACATTAGCTATTGTGGATGATGTAGGGGCGAGGGGGGCAGGTTTGAACACGATTAATTCAGAAAATTATTTGAATTATTTTCAAATTACATTACAACAATTTACTAAAACTGGATGATTCAGTAGGTGTGAAATAGTCTCTTTTACTATATTTTGATGATTGTTCCACTTTAATAAAATTTTCTAAAATTTGAGAGCCTTTATTCAAATGTGCCCCATGGTGTCCTATGATGGGGCACATTTGAAGAGGACTGGGGTAGTTTTGAATTTACTAGGGGCACATTTGAATAAACTAAAAAAACGCTTAAAACTTACAAAAATGTTTTATTTTTAATCTCTAGTTACGTAATAAACTACAAAATTAGAAAAATCTATATTGAAAACGATTTTTTTTTATATTCTCTCCGTGCCTCCACATGTATTAGGATTAGGAAGTTTAGCGATGATATCATTATTTGAAATGGGCCGCATATCATCAACAAGAGGAAAATGAAACATTTGGGAATTTCCCTTTCGTCTTAGAAATTTGATAGTAGAGGCAGTTTCACCTTTTTCCTCGATTTGTCCAATATAATGAACAGCATTCTTTCTACCTCGAAAGTTAACAAGAACAAAGTCATGTTCTCGTAATTCTAGGAGATCTAATTTTTCACAGTAGATTTCAACAGGTTGTTCTTGCTCATCTATAATCGACGTATCGCTTTTATCGTGAACTGAATATTCTTCCTTAGATTCTTCAGAGTCTTTATCAGGTTCAAATAATTTCTTTTTTTGCATTGTGATTAGTCGATTCTTTAGTAATGTTTTTAAGGCGAATGTTTTTCTTTTGTTCTTTTGCCAACCGTTCTAAGTTTTCTTCCTCAATGCGATTTTTTTTAGGGGCGTCTGTTAACACTCGAGATGATCCTTTCGTTCTGGGTCTACCTGATGGCTTCACCGTTCTCTCACTTGCTTTGGGAAATGGTCGAACGGACTCTGGTGTCATCACGATTGATTGTTGAGATGTGCTTGGTGTCATCACGATTGATTGTTGAGATGTGCTTGGTGTCATCACGATTGATTGTTGAGATCTGCTTGGTGTCATCACGATTGATTGTTGAGATCTGCTTGGTGTCATCACGATTGATTGTTGAGATGTGCTTGGTGTCATCACGATTGATTGTTGAGATCTGCTTGGTGTCATCACGATTGATTGTTGAGATGTGCTTGGTGTCATCACGATTGATTGCTGAGATGTGCTTGGTGTCATCACGATTGGTTGTTGAGATGTGCTTGGTGTCATCACAATTGATTTTTGAGATGTGCTTGGTATCATCACGATTGATTGCTGAGATGTGCTGGGAACATCTTCATCAGTAGCAATTGCACTGATATTACTTCTGTCTGTTACTGAAGCACCTTCGAAGTCGTCGTCATCAAAAACGGTGGTTGAAAATGGCCATATTCCAGGTTTTTCAAACCCTGCAATAAGGTTTTTTCTTGTGAACGACAAATTAAATGCTTCTTTCACAATTCCCGTAAGATGAGGAATGCTAATTGTTTTTCCTGGATGGCTTAGCTTCCAATTGTTTTGGCAAACAGCCATTTTAGACTTAAATGGTCTAAAGATCGAAATGTCGAGTGGTTGGAGACGATGTGAACAATGAGGCGAGAATGTCAAGAGCACCATCCTGTGGTTTCGTGCGTAAAGTATTGCTTCTAAAGTGCAATGCGTTTCATGGTTGTCCATTAATACTAAACACACATGGTTATACACTGTCCACGTTCTGCAGAAACCGCTTGACCGACTTGTTTAATGCCTTTTTCAGCAACTACATTTGGTGCTTGTACAACGGTTGAAACTGCTGTTTCATCTAAATTATAGATATTGCAAGGGAGGAACTTAAATTTCTCATAAACGTTACGAAGATTTGTTTGAAACTGTTCCACATTTGCTTTTGTAAAACTCGTTGATCGTGAGAGACTAGTATTTTCAGGTTTTCTTAAGGACAGTTTTCTGTGCCTACGCATAAATCCCTTTAGCCAATCATCCTCTGCTAGTTTATTTTCTTCCCATAAAGATGGGCACTGTTGCAATTTTACATTTACTGCTAACATACGAACTTGTTTATAAATCAAACCGTAGTGCATTTTAGAACTTTTTAAAATATACTTTTCCATCATTTCTTCTTGGTGAGTTGTAAAAATTTAATTTACAGTGTACTTCGACAAGTAATTTGTTTGTCTTTCTTGTGCTTTTTTGTGTTTTTGACACGATAAAATAATGTATTTTTCTTTATACCAAACATATGAGCAGCTTCAGTTAATTTTATATGTCCATTACGAATAGCTTCTACAGCACTATTCATACTATCTTCATCAATTTCCGTTTTATTCTTTTTCTTATATGTACGTACCATCATGCAGATAAATCTGTAGACAAATAAAAACTTAATCAGAAGCTGTGACAATAAATTAATTAACATTAATTACACAGGGGCACATTTGAACAAATGTTCAAAAGTACCCCAGCAAAATTTTTCAAATGTGCCCCGCCCGGTTTAAATTTTTAAATTCACCGCCTAAAATTTTAGGGTTAAAACTGATGCTAACCAACTACTACATAAATTACGTAATATAATGTACTTACCTTCGGTATAGGTTTGATCCAGTTGATCACACAAAAAGTTTACAAAATTCTCTCCAAAAGGATGCTGATATTAACTATCGAAATATGACAAATACACAATTTTACCAAACACGACCGGTGTCACTTCAATTACCGGAAACTCGGAACCATATTAGTATTTTCGGTACTGCCAACATACATACTAGGAATATCCCCATTAATTGTTGTGGTTAGCGGTAAATTAAAAAAAGTCAAATCTGCCCCCTCCTCCCCTAAGTGTAATAACAAGAACCGAGAAAGAACTAAAAGAAGTGATAATAAGAATAGAAAATGAAGCAAAAAAGGTGGCCTGAAAATCAACAAACAAAAGAGTAAATACATGACAACCCACAAAAGTGATTTCCAGTAAATTCCGGACAATTGTAAAACAAGAAAACGAAGAAAAAAGATCTTTAGAACTAAAAAATGTCACGAAGTGCAAAAGTAGAAGCGTGCAAAACTGTAGTTAATGGACATGAAATATAAGTTACTAAAATATTCTTAGTGTGTGGGAAAAGAAAATATTAAGCAAGATATTTGGTGGGGAAAAGAGAGTGGGAAAGAAGAACGAACAAGAAAATTATGGAATTATAAAAGTGGTCGAACATCCCAACCAGCATAAGAATGCAATCAGTAAAACGGCTGGGGCACATAGTCAAAATGGGCAACAAAAGAATACCAAGAAACATCCCTATGAGAGGGGAACAAGAAGGAACTAAAAAAAGGGGCAGACTGAAGAGTAGATAGTATGCTAAAGTTAAAGAACACATAAACTGAATCGAAAAGTCGCAAGACAGGAAGGAATAAAGAAGAATGATCAAATAAGCTATGGACCTTCATGTTCCGCAGCAGGTTGTTTAAAAAATACGTTCGAATATTTTACCCACTTATAGATCTCATCAATACAAACACAAAAGTCCTAATAAACATGGGTCTGGAGATACAGTGTTTAAAAAAAAAAAAAAAACCGGCAGCCCTGGAGTAAATAATTTAAATCTAGGTGTGCCAAAACATGATCATTAATAACACCAGTAAACCTTCAAAATTTCGCTAAAATTGGCTATTTTGGGGATTTTGAGATATTGAAGCATTTTAATTTTCGTCTTAACAGGTTCAGAGACGCGCAAAATATTGACTTTAATTTTTTTCTTGAAAATGAAGCGAGATCTGAAGAAATCTGAGGAGACAAAAAAGGTGCATTTTTAGTTGCTTTATTAAAAAAATATATCAAAAATGCAAAAAATCTCATGGACGTTATTTTTTTGTGAAAAAACCTAATTGATATACCCCCTGGAATTGCTACATCAATTGTAATAGGTCCGAAAGATACCTCATAAAGTTATGTAAAAATTATATTAAAATCGCTGACCGTGTTTTCAGATAACATAAAAAAGCAGGATTTAAAAAAAACTTCAACACCCTATAACCCGGAAACGAAGCGCTTCTGGACCCATATTTATTGGGACATTTTTGTTTGTATTGATGAGATCTCTAAGTGGGTAAAATATCCGAAAGTATTTTTTAAACACCCTTTATAATGATCAATCTTGGTAGTCATGTTGAACCATTTGAATGAAAATTATAATTTTTTTTAATCTTCAACTTCAATGTGCAAGAAACAATAAATCAGAAATAGTAGCAGTCAAGATCAATAGAAATGGAATTTTAGAAATGAATAAAGAATATGTTTTTAGATATTTAGTAACTCCAATAGAGCACAGAGCATCAGAATGAGTGGGAATCATTCCTAACAATGAGATAGAATCTAAAGTAATAAGCTCGAAACCAGTTATCTCCAGAATACTGATAATCACTTTGGAATTAAAAGATGAAGAGGGCTGATTCGAATATATACCGCAACAGAAAATAAAAACGCACAGGACAAGCGATCAAGGAACTAGGACACAGAAATGTAGTAGACGCTGCAAGCATGGAATATGCTGTACAGGTAATCAAAAGGAATTATGGAATAAAGTTAAATGGCTTAAAAGAAACTGTAAACAGAAATTAAGAAATATCTACGATAAAAGGGAAGAACTATAAATAATAAGTGGAATAAAACCAAGATCAAACATTACAAGTCTATTTTTTTGAGAAAAGAACAGATAAATAAGAAAATACAAGAGAACAACAATGTGAACAGCAAAAAAAAATGAAAGTTATGAAGAAATAACAAGAGGAAGACTTAAAAAAGACCACGAGAAACTAACATGGAACATATCTTAGAAAAATGGGAGAATAATATCATACAAGAAAGAAGAGTCCCCCGACTGCAAAAATTATAGAACGAACATTAAGGGCACAAGTAGGAAACAAATTTAGGATACCAAACATGTGACCACATATATGTCATTACAACCATTACTGAGAAAACGTTAATAAATGCAAAGAACTCCAATTGGACCATAAGACCAATAGTTTTTGACCTAGTGCTGCACGAAACACTGTAACTTAGAGGAATCGTCAAAAGCGTACACACGAACATAATAAGAAAAATAAGACTCTAAAAGCATAGGGAAGTGAAGCAGGGTGATAGCATGATTCCAGTGTTTTTGTTTACATGAATCACATAAATAAACAATGACCCATGACCTGCTATACGACATACTTGTGATAACACTAAGTAAACAGCTGCAAAAAAACACATACATACGGAAGACGAAATTAGAACAAAAATTGTAATGTAGAAGAGTGTAGTAATGCAAATTACAAAAAAATCTGTAAGAGGCTTTATCCAGAACTTCCCTTGTCGACATTGTGACAATAAATGATTTTAAAAATCAAATTAATTTAGGAGTTGGTAATACCTTAATAGGGCTCAGAGGTTGTAGTCGAGAGTAGGGATGTCGGCGGGTACCCGGGTACCCGAGTCGACCCGGGTAATAGTCAACCCGGGTATATTTTCAGGACCCGGGTACCCGACTAGTAAATTATGTAATGCACAAAAACTCAGCCTTTTTCGGAGAAGATAATAAAAACTTAAAAAGAATAGGAACAAGTTCTAGAAAAACACAACAATGCAGTAATAACAAGAATCAACCCATACCATACCACAGAATTTTGATTATTGTTTCATGTAAGGAAATAAATCCGCTTCACAGAAATATTCAACCCGTCAATAGCACCATTAAATCGCATCAGTATTGGTTGAACTAACATAAACATCATCTGTGTGATGTTGATGCTGCTACCAATTTCGCATAAAAAGTCACGTACTTGAATTTGATAACACTTGGAAGTCTGAAAATATTTAGGACAGACGACTTGCAGTTTGAATTGGCGAGTAGGTACTATTTCAAATTAGTTCACTTGAAAACTCGCGGCATTAAAATGCTTAGAGCATAGAGTTTGAACATTGTATGAAACTACAAAAGTACAAACAAATACGAAAACAATGTCATAAAAAATCGCCTGTATGAAAATATTTTCATTCGCCAGAAAATAATAATGCAAAATGTGAATTCTTCGGGTACCCGAGGGTACCCGGGTACTGCTTTCGGGTACCCGGGTTTGATTTTAGACCAGGTACGACATCCCTAGTCGAGAGTGTTCGCGTATAAATCCGGTCGTAATTTGGGCTGATTTAAAGCGGAAATTCGATAAATTAAAACCAGGTGTGCACTTTGGTTTAAGTTAAACTAAATCAACGTGATAGTGGTTTAAAACAGTGTAAAACGTATTCAGAAAGTGAGTCTTGTGCGGTAGAAAGAAGTGAACGTAATATATTCGGTAATAGAGGTTGAAATAGCGTGACACAAAATGCGCGTCAGCACACGGTGCGGGTTAGATACATCGCCCATATCGAGAGTCGCCAATAAGAAAGATTGACGGCACATAAACGTGTCCTTTAATAACAAATAAAGAGCAGATCCGTATTTAAAATTTGTTACGCATAACAATCTACGATTGTTAAACGAGTGTACTGTTTTTAACTAAAGGTGGAATTTAAAGAATCCAAGCAGTAACTAATAATGGAAAAAATACTACAAGATATAAGTGACAAGCTAGATAGAATGGAATCAAGAAGTACTAGAATTGAGGCAAAATTAGATGCAGTAAGAACAGAAATGGAAGAATTAAAGAGAGAACAACACACACTTAAGGAAGAAATACAAGATCTGAAGAAATCTAAAGACGAGATACTAGAAAGAATTAAATTTTTAGAATCGAACACCGAAAAATGGGAGAAAAAGAAAAGGGAACTGAACGTTACAATTAAAGGGGTAGACTTCAAGGATGGAAACATTAACAGAGAGGTTCAAGAATTTTTAAATAACAAATTGCAAACAGAAATAACAGTTAAGGATACTAAACTAATTAACCCATATAATAAACGGCCTTTCGTGGTGGTAAAATTTGAAAGTATGGAACACAAAAAACTGGTTTTAAAAAATAAAAGTAAACTAAAAGGCACAAAAATATACATAGATAATGATATAACGAAGCACGAACAAAAAATCCAATCAAAAATTAAAAAACAAGCTGATCTGGAAAGGATGGGAGGAAAAAAGTAAAGATAGGATTCAAAAAAATGTGGGTAGAAGAAGAACTTTGGCAGTGGAACGACGAAACTCATACCCTCGAACAGGCAAAAAACTTCCCAAAGTTAGAAAGAGGAAACAAAAGGAAATTCAAGCCCTAAACATAATAGAAGCAGAAGAAAACCAGATAACGACCGCAACGAAGAGGACAATGAGTAAGAAAAGTAAAAGAAATGTAATACGAATAGGAAGCTGGAACGTTAGAACATTATTAGCAGTGGGTAAAATGAATGAAGTGGCACAAGAGATGAAAAGGTACAATATGGAAATTCTGGCACTCCAGGAAGTAAGATGGAAAGGAGAAGGCAGAATTGACAAGAAAGACTTTACATTTTACTTCTCAGGGGAAGATAAACAGGGAAAAAATGGTACTGCATTCATGATAAATGGCAAATTCAGAGAAAAAATTATGCACTTTAAAGCAATAAATGGAAGAATATCGTATATTCAAATGCAAAACAAACAAGCAAATCTAACTATAGTAAACACTTACGCTCTCACCGAAGAAGCAAAGGACGAAGGCATTCTATGAGAAACTAGAAGAAGTAATTGAAACAATACCCAGAAATGATATATTAGTAATAGTAGGAGACTTCAACGCACAGATTGGGAAAGAAGATTATAACGATAAAGTAGCAGGAAAGGAAACCATCCACGAGCGCACAAACGACAATGGAAGTAGACTATGTAATCTAGCCTCATTATCGAATACGTTTATAATAAGCACAAGGTTCAAACACAAGAGGCAACACAAAATAACGTGGATGATACCAGGCAGAACAGATGGAAATCAAATTGATCATGCTCTGATATCGAAAAAATGGCAAAGAATTGTACATGACGTAAGATCTTTTAGAGGAGCAGATGCTGATACCGATCACTCGCTTGTAATTGTAAAAATGAAGATGAAAATAATCAGGGAAACAAAAATAACAGAGAAGAGAAAGAGGTGGAATCTACAACAGCTGAACAACACAGAGATAAGAGAAAGTTACAGAGGTAGGATGGAAGAAACCCTGTCAACAGTCAATAATACCAACATAGAAGAAGAATGGAAAACCCTAAGAGACTGCATAATTGCGACTACCGAAGTAACCATAGGTCAAAGAAGCCACAAAAGTAAGAAGGACTGGTTTGATGAAGAATGCCAAGGCAAGGTAAAGGCGAAAACACAGGCAAGAATTAGATGGTTACGAACAGGAGGATTAAATGAACAACAAGAATACAATAGGCTAAAACAGGAGGCAAGAAAACTATGCAAAAAAAAAAAACCAACTGGATTAACGAACAGATGAAAGAACTCGAGGAGAATAATAAAGACAACAAAAAACTTTTTGGGTACATTAAACGACAAGGTATCAAAAAAACAACCGGGAAAATTAATAAAAAAACATGAGAAAAATACTTTAGAGAACTCTATTCAAATAAAGACAACAAGGAAGAAGAGAGCCCAGAAATTATAGATGACAGAGATAATGAAGAAGAAGCACCCACTTACGAGGAATTCACAGAGGTAATTAGGCAACTTAAATCTAACAAGGCAGCAGGTCCTGATGAAATCAATAACGAACTAATCAGACAAAGTAGTGACAGCTTGCTAAAACGGCTTCATAATTTAATAGTTCAAATTTGGCAAGAAGAAAACATGCCATCTGAATGGAAAATAGGATTGATAGCACCAATCTTTAAAAAAAGGGGACTCAACTGATAGTAGAAAGTACAGAGGAATCATGCTTCTGAATACAGCATATAAAATACTAACAACAATGTTGAAAAATAGACTAACAAAGCACACCGAAAAAGAGATAGGACAACATCAACAGGGCTTCAGGAAAGGTAGATCGACGGTAGATGCCATTCACATTTTAACACAAACAATCGAGAAAAGTTACGAGCATCAAATCGAACTTCACATATTATTTCTTGACTTCCAACGAGCATGTGATAGTATCATCAGAAGAGAATTAACAAAAGAAATGCAGTACATGAATATACCAGCCAAGCTAATAAGATTAACTAGAACGACGATGGAAAATTCGCAAGCAAAAGTTATAATAAATGAAGGAATGTCAGAATAGAAAAAGGGGTGAGAGAAGGGGATGTCCTATCGACAATACTTTTCAATATCGTTTTGGAAGGAGTGGTAAAATCTACAGCAATAAATAAGACTATAGCACAGTACCAACCACAAATTATATCTTACGCCGACGATATAGTTCTGTTAGCGAGGAATAAAGGAAGCCTAGAAAAAGCGTTAATAAAACTGGAAAGAGAAGCAAAAAAAGGGGACTCACGATAAATGAAAATAAATCAAAGTATATGATATGCTCTAGGAAAGAAAATACACATATAAAGAATATTGGCATAGGGACTCATAATTTCGAAAGGGTGAAAAACTTCAGATACCTAGGAACAGTAGTTAATGGGGAAAATGACAGAAGTACAGAAATAACTGAGCGAGTACAAGCAGGAAACATAGCGTATTGGAAGTATCAAAAACTGCTGAAAGACAAAACACTAAGTAATTCGACGAAAATGAAGATATATAAAGCTGCAATTAGACCTGTCCTCACATATGGTGCAGAAACAATGTGCCTATCTACCAAAGACCAAGAACGACTGCGAATAATAGAAAGAAAGATAATTATAAGAATAATGAGCTCTAAAATGGTACAAGAAGGAGACATTAGAATACTAATGAATCATGAAATAAAAGACATGGAAGGAGAAGATATTGTTAGCATCATAAGAGAAAGACGTCTCAAATCGTTCGGACATTTACAAAGAAGAAAGACACAGGAACTAATAAGACAAATAACAAATTGGAAACCAATGGAGAACAGATCTAGAGGAAGACCTAAAATAAAACGGGAAAACCAAGTACATGAGGATATAAGGAGGCTAGGAATACACGAATGGAGAACACTAACAAGGAACAGACAAGAATGGACTAACACCATAAAGAAGGCAAGACGCAACCTATAACAAAAGGAAAACATGCAAGGGAATATATGGAGTGATTCACCATGAAAAATGAATCGAAGAGCTTCGTAAAAAAGCGATCAATATTCCGATAAGGAATGAAAGATCAATATATATATATATATATATTTATCTGCCGTACTACCGAGCGTCTATACAAAAACATTCCCACTGAGCGTCCGGCGTATATAGAGCATGTATATCGAAAAATTGTTTTAATGGACAACAGAACATCCAGACCCATGTAGCGGTAGAGGGAGCATCCTCAACGATTTACGGTTATATTTAGACTGCTACTCAGGTTTATCGCTATTATCAAGTCAAGTATCGAATTACAATCTTTTCGTTGAAATTTTATTGTTGCCTCGTTGGGCTTCATAAATTTAACTGTCCATAATTTTCCTGTTCATGTAGTCTTTGTTTACGTAGACAATTTAACAGGTTGAAAAATTTATATTAGCTATTAAACTATACTGTCTGGTTTCGTTCGGGTGCAAAAAAAGTAATGAAAATACAATTTTATGTAATTGATTGTGCCACGTTTTAAAATTATTTAAAATTACTACGCTTCACATTTCAAAAGTTTCTTCAAGAATGCCAAATACAAAAACAAATATTAAAATTAGTGTAAACCCAAAAATTGTAGATAATTGCGAGAAACGTACATTTAATTGCTCGTATTTTGAACAAGTCAAATCCTGTGTCTACATTGTTTTGCATCCGACCATGTTTATACTTTTAATATCTGCAATTACATAAATTGTGCCCCAATATGTTTCCAATTATATCGTAACTTGAAAATTTTATATTAGTTATTAGCATAACACTACTGTCTAGTTACGGTCAGGTGCAAGAAAAGTAGAAGTACAATTTTCTGTAATTGCTTGTGCCACTTTTTTTTAACTTTTTAAAATCACTACGTTTCACATTTCAAAGGTTTCTTTAAGAGTGCCTTTTATAAATGCAAAAACAAATATTGAAATAAGTGTAAACCCAAAAACTGTAGATAATTGGGAGAAATGTACATTTAATTACACGTATTTTAAACAAGTCAAAACCCTGTGTCTACATTTTTGCATTCGACCGTGTTTATATTTTAAATATCTGCAATTACATAAATTGTGCTAATTACACCCCAATATGTTTGCAATTATATCGTAACTTTGTGCTTTTAAGATTAGCATCATTGTTAGATTTTTTATATAATCGGTATTATTCTTAAACAGAATGATGCAAAAAAAAGAAATAGGGAATAAAGTTCCAGAATAAAAACAGAATTGCTATAACTATTCTTATTTTAATATAAAATCTGTCAGATTAATGGTTATAATACTAATTTTTAGAATACTGATTGTAAACGTATGATTTAACCACGGCCCATGTTCTGCCCTTGAAATGTTTTGGGTACCTCTTTTTTCTTCGGCGCAATTTTATTTCGAATGTGTTTCATAAAATACTTTTCTGTTACTTGTTTTTCCTCTGCACTCCACCCCTTTCTAGCAATCTTCTACTTCTTTTTAGACCGAGAGGTTCCAGCCAATTCACTTTCATTTCCTTCTGTATTTATCTTTTGAGCTTCGTTATGCTCAACATTAACATCTTCATCATCGTCACTTCCACTCTCTACTCCACCTTCCTCCACTTCGTTATCAACTTCAATTTGATCTAAATTTTTACCCTAATGTCTACCAAACTCATTTCCCTGGGAGATAAGCAGAAGTTTCGAAACATTTGCTGTCTGATGAAAGCCAATACCATTCACTGTGGGTTTTCATCGTATGGCCCATAAATGACGCCAGCTGTTCCAAATCGCCATCTTTCATATTTAAAATTTGAGAAATCATAGCATGATGCTTTCGCAGTTTCGTCGAAGTAAGGGCTATAGTTTTTTGTTGATCTCCCAATGCTTTTGTAACATGTTTTCTAAACACCTGGTAGCCACTAATAGGTTTCCCCATGTTAGAAAGTCCAAATAAATATACATTAACATTTTCGAAAAAGTTTTTTCGGTGTTTTATAACAGTTTCGATACCTTCTTGTACTGAATTATCAAATAATACAGGTACTCCTCTTCCGTGCCTACCTCTAATTACCACTCTTTTAAGATTTGATATTAAAAGTTTTTCACTAGGTGTGAGTAATTTTTCAAATTCGCCAGGTGAAGTGGTATTTATGTGCTTTTTGTAGGTTTCTAGTGGAATTCTCTGCAATTCTCCAACACGACTTCTGTTAAATAGTAACAAGTTGCAATATATGCTTTCTATTAACTCTCTATAAGCTTTTTCGCTTTTATTATTATTGTTTAGTGCTGATTTTGACGTCACTACTAGGTTGTCCAGATATTTCTTCATTTTCTAAAAAAATGAGTTAAAAAGGCTAAAAATCGAAGTTTAATCGAGCTATAATGCAGATAAATTATGCTATCTTAATAAACTGTTAGTCAACCTATAAATACTTTATAGAGTATTATAAAAATTAGCTCCATAAACAACTTACAGCTAAATCCTCTGTCACAGGAATTGCAGTTGGTTTGTTGAATTTCTCTTGTTGTAAATTTTGTTCGGCTTTTGTTGAAATTTCCGTTGACCAGTCGTCAATGATTATTTTTTTGTAATATTGAGTAAGTTTAATAATGGTGAATGGCGAATATGCTTCATCAATGGCTTTCTTTAACAATGTTCCCATTTGAAGCGCAAGGGAAGGCGAATTAAATGTTCTGGTATTTGCATCATACTGTGCAATAGATTTAGTTGCGGCAATTAATGAATTATACTATGATGGATGTAAAATACACAATAATGTAAGTTTATTGTTGTTCCCTATTTTTTTAACTTCTACTAGTAGTCGAGCTAAACGTCTCATGTGTCGTTTGGCAACTATTATCAAATGCTTATCTCTATCAAATTTTACGTATCTTCTAGCTAATTTACAAATGATCTTATCTTTTTTGGCTACTAATGAGACGTCATCGGCCTGCAGCAAATTTAGAACACCTGAACTTCTTAATGAATCGTTAGGTCCAAAATTTTGAGCTAATAGTGTTTGAGCTTCTGCTTTATAACGCCTTGAAGTCCTAACATCATTATTAAAGTGGCATCTTTTAATATGTCTCCGTAAACTTGATTTTAAATAATATCCTAAAAAACATTTACTAGATTAACTGTTAATAAATAGGTATAAGGTTTGTAGAACCTTTACAACGAATAGAGGGTAAAATATCATTTTTATTAGTTTCCCCTCGCTGCTTATCCTGGACTGGTACCGAAGTTCCTTGGATAAAATCACCTTCTTTTCTTATCTTATCAATTCATTGCTTCCATAAGGGATTTTTTTCCAAATGATTAAATGTTTGAACATCAAACTCGTTATAATGTTGTCTTTGTAGGTGCTTTGCAAAATTATACACCTCCAAGTCACAAAATTTGCAATAATGCTTTAATTTTCTTTTTACTCTTTTTTTGCCTTTACATTCACCTTGCTACTACTGCCAGATTCTTCAAATTCATCTTTTGACTTTATTTCAACCTGATTTCTGTTTCGTTTACACGTAAAAGAATACCGCGTTGATAAAAACTTGTAAAGGTCATAACGCAAGTTTACATTCATAAAGCGATAAGAAGCAAGGCGCTCTTATTACAAAACAATAGTAAGCGCTCGGTTGAACGCTGAGATGGTTAATGTCTAGGTCAAATATACACTGATAATTAGCAGCGCTCGGTTGATCGCTGCAACAATTTTTCTGTATGTCCGATATACATCTGACCGCTGGCAGCGCCTAGTGGTGGCACTTCCGTGAACTATTTTTATACAAGCATCACAAAAATGAGCATCCGGACGTCCCGAGTTTTTTTATGCCAATAGATGACATGGACATCTAGGACTGCAGTGGCAAATTTTCATAGGTTTGCCACCGAGCGTCCGTCTATCGGACGCCCGGTGACACCGGACGCTCCGTGTAATTGAAATTTTACACAGGAGGACGCTCAGTGGTATGGTATATATATATATATATAAAAGAGTCCTATTTTTTCACAGCTCGGTGGTTGTTACACAGGACGATAAATTTTGACTGGGAAAGGGGTTGAACTAACACCGTTCTCAGTACTTTGGCAAAATAAGAGCTAATAATGGTTTATTGAAATAAAACCATTATTAGCTCTTATTTTGCCAAAGTACTGAGAACGGTGTTAGTTCAACCCCTTTCCCAGTCAAAATTTATCGTCCTATATATATATATATATTTTTTTTTTCTCTCATTTTCACGTGAGGAATGGAATGGCGGTACCTTACACTTAGTATATTGATCTAGTGACCTTAAAAGTGACTAGAATACCTGTATATGTATAGTAAGAGTAGGGCAAACGATGACATTTAGGGATCCATGAAGCGAAGTTAGTCACAATTTCACAGTCGACTACATTAATGTAATGAAGGGAATCATCCTGTGAAGTTAGTTACACTGTCATAGGTTATAGTCATCGACATATAGAAATGGACCGCTAATGAACGACTGCGCAACTCTTTGCGTTAGAAAGGGAAAGAAAACAGTTTAAGAACTATCTTTTCTTTTCCTGCCGGCCTTGTATTGGCCGACCGAAAATGTTCCTTTTCCTGCCGGCCTTCTATTGGCCGACAGAAAATGACGTCACAGCGACAGGGCGGTCGCGCCGTACGCTACTGAGCGCCAACAAGGACAGAGCGTTCTCAAGTCATATGCGTTCTCTTTCTATCCCGTTTGGCTCGCGCAGCTTTGACTAGCGGTCCATTTCTATATGTCGATGGTTATAGTTGACTATAAATTATTTACTACTTAGTCGTGGTATGAAGTTGAAACTAAATGTGCTATACGCCATGTAATACAGGTCACAGAAAGTAGATTGGGTGTCAAGGTAGGTCATGAAAGGCGCTGTGATCATATTTGATGAATTGGCAATATGTGGAAAGTTATCAAACATACAAAGTTTGGTTACATTTTAAATGACAAGTAATCAGTAACGGTGGGTACAAGGATTTCGTTTGCGCAGTGACTAATGTCATATGACAGATACTTTGTGTTTTAAAGTGTGAAAATTCCTGGGATAGAAGGTTTAGCAGAGCCTGGTTGTTCAACTTAACACCATTATTTCCGCAATCCTTTTAACATTCAAGAACCGCAATGTTGCGTATGCCTCTGATTTATTGTGTCATTTAGCTTAAATACAATTTAATGTCAATATGATAGATGTAAAAATGTTACCAATACGAAACTTGGAAATTACTAGATTCTAACATTAGTTCCGATTTTCACCGCGTCTTAATCTAGATTCTGTAACCTGTATTTGTTTAGTACAACATGAACGGGACTGAGCCATCAATGACTGTAAAAAAATAGAAATCAGTTTACTTAAGGCCTCAGATTTAAGTCTTTCTGATTTCCCAATTTTTCCATGCAACACACAAGTAGTTGACTGATGCATTAGCCTTGTGATGGCGGCATCTTTAGCTGTCTGTGGCCGTGAAAACCATGAAGTACATTGCCATGTTTGAAAAAATCACATTATTTTAAACATAGATTAATGAAACTTATTATACTTTACTCTAAAAATCGTGTTACTCTTGAGTTTTGTTTTAGTTGCAATTTTTATGTCTGTCCGTTTTTTTAAATAAAGTTTTATGTTGAGTTTTGTAATTTTTGTTTTTTATGATAAAAAGTGAAGGTAAAATAATTAGTTCAAGAATTATTCAATATAGCCCGGGATCGAGAAAAATATGGTGAAATGGTCACAAACATCGATAATGGTACTCGGCATGCCTAGACCTTGTCCATTAACAAACAAACAACAAACAACATCGATAATCAATAGCACCTGAAGAAGAAGAAGAAGAAAATAATTATGACAAAATTCTGGGTCGGTAAAAATCCGAGTTTTTTCAGAATTTATCTGCCCACTGGGTTTTTTCGGGTTTTAGATAAATTCAATTTTTGCATTTAACTAAATTATGGAAACATTTGAATGAATATTAATTTATTTTTTAGGTAAAAGGTAGATACTTGTGTAATTTGTAATTTACCTATAAATATGCAAACAAGCTTTCTTTAAGCATGTAAATGGGGTTATATGTATACTTAAAAGTAGGTTTATCAAATTATGTTCTACAGGAAGGGGTTTCCACTGTCAATTCATTCTGAGCAACTTTCTTCAAGGGATTCCCTCATTCAATGATTTGCCAGCTTAGAAAATTAGATGTGGTCGTCACACAACTTTCTTTTACTGCTTGTAAAAATTTAATTTTGTGACTTTTTCAAAACCTCTACTTCTTAAAAAAACTTTTGATTAAAGCTAGAGTTAATTACGTCATATTAAAACAGTTTGTAATAGCCATTTATACAACAAGTAGCTAAAGTGCAAAAAGAAGCTTTAGATACGAGTTGTATACATAATTTTTTCGACTACCACATATTTATGCTAAAAGGGATTACAAAACGTCAACGTTATTTCAAAAAGTATACTCATTAATAATCATGTTAAGTATGTTTTTATTGTTTTAAATTGAAAACTCACCAAATTTAATAAATAGTTTTGACGAAAGCGTGCAATAAAGTGACAGAAGTGTGCAATAACATTTTTTTTGCACTACTAGTCTCAGAACGCACCATTATTGGCCTATCTTTAGATCATGAAGTTGATTTTTTCACTTGCGGGACTAAAGTTGGCACTTTAGTCACTTATTTCAGGGACTAAAGTAGCTCATTTACTCTCTAGGGACAGAAGTAATTACTTTAGCCCCTAGGGACTAAAGTCAAAAATGTTACTGTATCTATGGTAATCTATGGTAAATTCGGGGTTATCAGGTTAGGTTTCGCGTCAGTTTTGACATAAACTGACGCAAAACCTAAGTTACTAACCTCGAATTTGACATAATTGTGAGCTCTTGTCATAATGACTTACAGTGCCACCGACTTTAAAATTTACCAAAGGCTACTAATTTTAAAATAATTGTAACTAAAATGTCAATAAATGACGTTTAAAAAATGGGTTTTCGTTTTAAATCTTCCTGCAACGTGAAAAAAATAGTATATGCAACTCGGAGAGAATGCTATTTTGCTTCAGTGCAATTTCTGACTCTCGGGCTTCGCCCTCGAGTCAGAAATTGTACCTCAGCAAAATAACGCATTTCTCTCCCTTATTGCATAATCTACTATTTCTCCACCACGGGAGAGAAAGTAAAATAAACAATTTTCACCGTGGTAACTAATAAATTGCTAAGTTACCAAATATGACTATTTTAATTTTGACATTTTAAAGAGCTGTATTGTCAGGTTGACAGTTAAAATATTTTTGAAATTTGTTGGGGATTTCGGTATTAAGCCGTTTGGTAGTGCAAAAAATAGTATACAGGGTGTTTGGTTCACCGACGTATATCCGAAAGGAGGTGGTAGGTGAGTCGGTTTGGAACTTATTTAACCAAAAATACCTTTATACAAAGTGTCACTTTTTATACGTGGCTTACTAGATCAAAGTTTGATATCTAGAGAATACATTTTTGAACTTTAGTCGACTCCATATTTTGTTTTATCACATGTAGAGTGTATCAAGTGATTTTATTTGATAGAACAGATATCAAAGACTACTAAAATAAAAGTTACAAGAAATTAAGAGTTTGCAGTTGTGTCTAATTAAAATTAATCATACTAAAACTGCAGTAATTTAATAAAATCACAAAGTTGGCTTTATCTCAGAAACCGTGACACTTTGTATAAAGGTATTTTTGGTTAAATAAGTTCCAAACCGACTCACCTACCACCTCCTTTCGGATATACGTCGGTGAACCAAACACCCTGTATACACCATGGTCACGAATCGTCTTATAACTTTCGCACTGCGCACTCAGTATCTACTATGCGCTCAGGTTATAATACTGCGCTTCGCTACCTTGATGTATAATATACTATATTGCATTAGTATGCAATAACAACATGGTTTTGACGGATGGA
The DNA here is from genome assembly GCA_940337035.1 of Agriotes lineatus. Classification (NCBI taxonomy): domain Eukaryota; kingdom Metazoa; phylum Arthropoda; class Insecta; order Coleoptera; family Elateridae; genus Agriotes; species Agriotes lineatus. The sequence continues at coordinate 17,779 of CALNHX010002503.1, read as the reverse complement.
AAGTGTCAAATAGTAGCCTCCTTTAGGAAATGGTAGTCAAAAAAAAAATTATTCCCATTATTTTTGTGAAACTTTTTCAAAACTGACATTAAGCTAATAATAATACAATGCGAATAAAATAAACGTTGGCAATGGCTCATTTTCCAACCTTTTAAAAGGCAGTAATGACCTTATTACATATATAATTGTGAATAAAATATATATATATTCCTATTATCAATTTTTGGGCTTCAAGGAAATCTTTGTAAAAATGTAATATTACAATTTTTCCAAAAACCATACTTTCTACAAAACAACTGTTCAAACGAAAATTGTAGATAATTGCATAATATATGATCCAGTTCTATGAAATTTAATTTTTATTGAACAATTATAAAATTTCCCTACAAAACGGAAAAAACAAGAGTAAAGTGCCACTTCCGGTAGTCTCATTTTAATCAAAAATCACTAGGCCCTCTAAATTTGTATTAGAAACAATGGTATAAATTTTCAGGCCAATCCATTACACGGCCTGGGCTGTAGAGAGGAGGAAGGGAGACTGATAAACTCACAGACTGGCAGATATCACTTCGAAAACCACAAAAACCTCCAGTTTAAAAAACCATGATTTACTATACTTTATTTTACGCAGTAAAAGAAAGTAAAATGATTGAAATTGTTATTAATGGAAGATTTTATAACACTTACAGCTTTAGAATTTATTTTTGTCAATTTTTGAAAAACTCTACATTTACTCTAAAACCCACGGAATTTTTCAGGTGGGTTTGACCCGAAAAAACCCAGTGGGTTTTTTCGGGCTGGGTAAAATCATGCCAACCCTGTGACAAATTAGTGTAAAAAATTGCATTTGGTAAAAATTAGCCTTTGAACGTACACTTTGAGGAACCCGAGGATGACAAAATGCTTCTTCCAGTATTGGCAGAGTGTCCTATGATTACAGAAGGCATTTTTTGGTAAGTGTAGCATTATTATTATTATTATTATGAGGTTGTACACTCCCTCAGGGAGTAGTAACCGCTCCTTTGGAGCTTACAAATTCACTTATTGCGGTGAATTTCTCCACTTTTCTATAGTTTATGAAATGTGGCATTAGTTTTATTTAAAATATAGAAAAACTCTAAAGAAATTTCCATTGATAAAATAGTTATTTGTATATCAAGGCACTGAAGTTTAACTTTTTATCACAAATGTGGATTTAGTTGCAGAGGCCCATAGGACCAAGACAAATAAACCACATAGAAAGGAACTTCAGCGCTGAGGTGCACATCATATTTTTTTGAAATCCTGAAATTAACATTTTTGTAACCAACTCTTATAGGTTATGTTCACGTTTTCTGTCACACTGTCTACTGCAAATAGTCATAAAACAATAGATTGCTTCACTGAAGTGTCATGTCGTTTATAAACTACTTTCAATAAAAAGCAGAAATGTACTATGTATTGTAGCAGTAGCACCAAAGCCGTACATTTTTGCATTATTTTTAAATACATGCACCGATTACAATGATCACATGTATTATATTTTCTTTTCTGTAATTTTATAAACTAGAATACACAATTTATCTTTTTCATTTTTTCAATGATTGGCTCTTAATAGAATAATGAAGCTTAGACATCTTAGAATACCAACTAACACCAAAGCAGTGTTGCCAATATTAAGTAGCTAGATTAATGTTTTTTTGGCGAATTACCAATACCAATATCTACTAATCGTGCTATGAATATTTGATTTGACATAGCATAAACACCTAAAACTAGAAGATTTCTTGATATGGGTAGAATGTTAATCATAAACACATCTCAATTGCCTTTATTATGTAATGACTTAACGAGTATATCATACCTGATGAATTACTAATCCTCGACACTTCAGCAGCGACAGGATATGGCCAACTGAACTCTTCATGTAGATGCTTTAAAGACTTAACAAAATCATCAATTCGGGCTGCCCGATCTTTCTCCTTAGCCAGCCAGGTGACTAAATGGAAGTCCAAATGTGCTGCAAAGTAGCCCAAATCAACAAGCCTATGTGCAGACAACAGACGTCTAGCATGCCGTTGCAAGATCACATCTATGAAAAAGTCCTCAGCTGTGCTATCCCTGTAATAGCTAAAACTAAAAGACCATTTGACTTTGCTATAAATTAACCAACCTGCTTTCGCTGTTTCGAGTATTACTGTTCGTTGGTACCGACTTCTTCCGCCGTACTACGCCTGGCGATTCTGCTACAGTATTTACATTGATGCTACTAGGGACCTTAGTTTCAGGCAGCTTGGGTGTAACTGTGGTGCTGAAGCTTCGCCCTCTCGGGCCTTGCACACTGCCTAAAATAAGCGACAGATCTTCTGCGTTTGGACTGACTGGTGGAGTTTGCTGGTTAAGGCTCAGTTTTCCTGGCAGAACGAACGAAGTGCGAGGAGATTCCACATCGTTAGGATCTTTTCGAACCAATACAAGTTGTTAATATTGCGTTCACACCAATAGAAATGAAGATTTACCTATAGCTCTTAAAAAGCGAACTAATTCTTTTGAAAGTTCCCATTTTGATTGGTCCAGGGCAGTATCGAGCAGTAAAGTTGCATGCTGTCTGCTAACCGATGATGTCTCTAGATTCTGTACATACAAACTTGATTGAAATGAATCATACTTGAACACAACCAAAATTAATTTTTGGGCTACTTTAACAATTTTAAAATACCAAATAAATACACTCACAGGTAAAAATATTGTATATACATAGTGTTCAAGATAAAATCATGTAGATGAAATACTTGAAGAAGGTAGATGTTGGATGGAGAAAATAAACAATATTATTAAAGAGTTTGTTTCTATTATTGATATAACAAATTTGAAAATAAAAAGATGTAATCGATTTTTGTAACTGAAAATTATTAAATAAACTCTTTTTGAAAAGTTAAAAATGTTTGGAGTATAAAAGGGTTGCAGTTAATACAAAATTTGTGTGGTGAAATAACAGAAAATGTTAAAAATAAGATGAGCATACTAAATGGATAAATATTAAAAATATGGTGAGAATACTAAACTAATGCAGTGCTAATCTACAGCAGAAAATAAAAAGAAATACTGAATTAAGTTTATTGTGGAATTACATTTGACATTGTGCGTTGATTGAGTTGGATTACAACTAGCTATTTACACGGAAGGAGAGTCGCAGGGAAGTCGTTGGCAGAGTGAGCATGTTTATGGGGCTTGTCAGTTGAGGTCTGGTGTCTTGTCCTTAGTCGGGATTTTTGTTGCTGAACTGTGACATACTTCAGGAGAGTGGTTTGCTTTCAATATTGAATAGAAACAACTACAACTGGGGTCTATTTGGATCCATGCTGTGAGGGAGCTGTATGGGCTGATTCTGGGCATTTTGACAGTTTGGTTGTCAGTGGAAGTCTTCACAGTGGTTTTGAGTGGAGCGGTTGTGATCAGTAGCAGAGTAGAACGGGTTGGTTTCTGCACAGGACAGTGATAAGTTCAAATAAAAGATAAATGAGTCTAAGTATTAAATAAGAACTGAAATAAAATAAAGATTAAAAGTGAATTAATTATTAAGGAAGTACTTACTATTTGAGATTGTCATATAACTAATGTAATAAAAATAAAGTTGGTTTGATGTACCATTTGACAGAAGTTTTTGAAGTGCCATAATTAAAATCGGAACATCAAATTTCAGAATAAGCAATCTAGATAAAAGAAATCCATTCTGATTTTCAGTAAGCGCATTTTCAGGAGCTAGCCAGAAAAATATTTTTAAATATCCAAATTAAATAAATAGGGCAATTTAAATTGACTAAAATATAATTATAAACATATACTCATAGGTAACACAACGTGGAGCCTTAACCTTATCACGCATAATGTCAAATGTAATTCCACAATAAACTTAATTCAGTATTTCTTTCTTTTTATTTTCTGCTGTAGATTAGCGCTGCAATAGTTTAGTATTCTCACTATATTTTTAATCTTCATCCATTTAGTATGCTCATCTTCTTATTTTTAACATTTTCTTTTATTTCACCACACGAATTTTGTATTAACTGCAACCCTTTTATACTCCAAATATTTTTAACTTTTCAAAAAGAGTTTATTTAATAATTTTCAGTTACAAAAATCGATTACATCTTTTTATTTTCAAATTTGTTATATCAATAATAAAAACAAACTCCTTAACGATATTGCTTATTTTCTCCATCCAACACTCTATCAACACTTTATTTTGATTTCTACCCACTATGTGCAATACAAATATTACGGTTTTTTACAGGTTTCTTAAATATTTAGTTATTGGCTCCTGACTTTCCTGCTTTTTTTTTCTGCTATTTCGATTTTTGTATATATTTGTGTATTTAAATATCTATTCTCTTTTGTAATTTAGTATTATATTTTTTAGTAGCGCAATATATATGTTTATTTATATTTTTGTGATCTCTGTTATAAGGTTTTTTTACCTGTAGAGATAATAAAATAAAATAAAATAGTCTATCTCGAAAAAGTATTTGTCATCATTTTCCAATTTAATATTAAGATATTACATTAAGTTAGAATCTTTCTGTTTCTCAATCAGCCTCATATTATTAAATAATAAATTCTATTTTCTTTCTTTACTAAATGTACAGTCGCGGTCATAAAAACCAGGACAGTTTTTTGACCTAATTTTCAAAATGCGAAAAGAAGTGCTGACACTGACAATTCTAATTAATAAATGTCATCAAAAGTCATTGTTTAGATCTGAATAATGACTTTTGATGACATTATTTATTAATTAGAATTGTCAGAGTCAGCACTTCTTTTCCCATTTTGAAAATAAGGTCAAAAAACTGTCCCGGTTTTTATGGCTGCGACTGTATATTAATAATTTAAATACCCAATTCATATTCAAATTGCACTGTAATCTTTTAATTCTATTTAAACTGATTTTAATACCCTTATATCCATATCATAACAATATATACACAGTGGGCAAAAAAAAAACGGTACAAAGTTTAAATACTTTTATTTCCGATACTAATTAGTAAATTCAAATATTTCTTCAAAAAACGAAATGCTTACACTTTGGAGACTAAAAATATATCTTATTTGCAATAATACGTTTCAATTCGATATTATTTTACTTTAAAGGTAATGAAAAATGAGAGTTTTTAATAGTCTCGTCGCTTTAATGTAAAATTAAATCTGTAACAAAATTAGTAGGCAATGACTTTTGTTTTATTTGTTTGGTCAATGTCAGTTTGTATCTGTAATTTTAGTTTTAATTGTTGCTTTAATCGAAGTCCTGAAGAAAATGGTGCGCTTAATTAAAGGCACACATCCCTTTTGCGATTTGGCACTGGCAAAGATGATTACAAATGATTGTTGATAAAATTGGTGAAAGTATGGAACCATATTTTTAAATACCATATTTAATAACTATTTAGATAATTTTTGTTATTAGTATTAAACTGCCTTAAGTTTGAAATAATAAACGTTTCCAAAAAACTGAATTATTTGTATAACTTTGTTTAACCACGCACCACTTTGAATTAGCATTGTCACTTTGTAGTAAAAGTGCTTCACTTCCATCTATACACATTGAGCTTTTCGATGATGTAATAATCATTTGAAAATATTAATGACTTATGAATATACGAGGCTATAAAATCTGCACCCTTTTTTTGGCCCACTGTGTATATATACCACATGGGCTAGCAAAAAGCGTATTTTTTCTCGGAGTGTACTCGATTTGTAGTGCTCGACATTTAGTAAGTGCATGCTCTTCGCTGCTGATAACAGACATCTGTCACTGCATACCCTGCATTCAGGCGAAACTTCTCGTTTGACTGTAGTTGCAATTCGTTTAATTTAGAAAAAGTTGTGCAATTTTGTTTTTACTATGTAACAGTCTTGTTATAAAAATAATGGTAGCAATTTTTCATGGCCATTGTTAACTTGAATTTTATGGTACTAAAACAAATACAGGAAATGATTTCAAAGACTTCTACAACCACTGTCATTATATAGCTACTGAACGATTACTAGGATTGGACCGTGCCATTGTTTTGTGATGGAAAAACTGAATGTTTCTTTCACTTTCTTAAAGAGCTTCATAGGAATGAGCAGCAACAGCAAGGTAATGCAACATTGCAAGGATAAGGTAAAGGATAAAAGCGGATGGCCCCTCAACGTGAGAGACAAGCTCTTCTACGAACCGGAAAGAATAATGTGAGATTTCACGGTTACCATGTCCTTTTGTTTCTCACTCGTGACGAAGTTGCTTATGGGAGTGGGCAAAACATTGAGCTTCCTATCTCAACAATGACATTTCAATCCCTGGAAGTCATTTGTTAGAAATACAGGACATTTAAAATAATAGTAATATAAACTTTATCTCAGGTACCTCTGGAAAACAAATTAGTATTCGACATTGGCAGTATTAATTTTTAAAATAAATGGTGAAAGCAGAATCCACATTATTTTATTTGCATTCTGTACGTGTTTCAGTACTTACAGTAGCATTAGTAAGCCATAAACCACTATAGATAAATAAAATATGAATATATGCCATACTTCCATCAGTAAATGTTTTATTTATAAGCATTTAATTTGTTTTTATATTTAAACACTAAGAAAGAAGTTTAACTCTGCCTGCAGCAAGTAGTGGATGGATTAAGTAGTTCACTACTTGCTGTTGCCGGTCCCAAGTTATAGAAGCAGAATGAAAAAGTCGTTACAAATAAACATTCCCCGGGTGGAAATCCAAACTTCCACGGAAGGAGCCCCATAGGATACGGGGGAGGGGAACATTTCGGCTTTTAAATGAAAAGCTAAATACTTCAGCAAAGAAGGGAAACCCGACAAAAGACGAATACAACAAAGGAAACATAGCATAATGATCTCCACATGGAACATAAGAAGCTTTACAACAAAACAATACGAAGTAGTACAGGAGACAGAAAAAACAAACCAGGACATAACCATTTTAACAGAAACAAAAAAGAAAGAAAAAGGAGAAGAAAGAACAGGAAACTATTTACATATTTGGAGTGGTGTGGATAAAGGTACAAGAGCAAAATTAGGAATATCTGTTCTAATCAAACACAAATGGATTAGGAAGATACGGTCATGGGAACAAATTGACGAAAGATTGATAAAAATCACGATGGAAATGTATGGTCAAACAATTACAATAGTGGGGATTTATGAAATAAACGATGATGCAAAAAGTGCAGACAAAGATACATTTTTCGATAAGCTTGATAACATACTAGAAAAAATAAATGAAACACACGAAGTCATAATTATAGGCGATCCTAACTGCAGGGTTGGAAAAGCAAAAGGGGATAAGGTGGTAGGAAGTTTCGGAGAGGATGTATGTAATGACATTAGCTTATCCAGATGTGTAGAGAACACAAATCCATAAATATACATGGGAAGAAACTGCCAGAGGACGAAAATCAATTATTGATTTAATGCTAATTAAACAAGATGCAAAATTAAAAACAATAGATGTTAGAGTGCACAGACAGACAACCCGAGTGTGGCATAGATCATCACCTGGTAGTAGAAAAATTTATATGTATGGAACAAAGAACGAAAAACATAAAACTAAACTCAAACACAGAAGCACTACAAGAAATAAAATACCGGTATAAGACGGAACTTCTACATAAGGCAATAATAAGAAAATGATATCAGACTTGCCTTGAAGAACGACTTAACCCGACATTAAACAGTACAACCACGCAAATATACGAACACGTAGTGCAATGTATACACACAGTGGCATACAAAGCCTTGGGACTAAAGAATACAAAAAAGAAATACAAGGAGGAAATAAGCGAAGAAGTAAACAAACTAATAGAAACAAAAAACAAAAATACATAACTTGGTTAACAAATAAAACAACATACTAGAACAGAATGCATAAAATGTCGAGAGGCAGTAAAGGAAATATTGAAAGAAGAAAAAATGAACAGTGGAATAATATTTGTACACATACAGATAACACACTGGGATATGGAAAATCTACAGAAGCATGGCGAATAATAAAAAATACGCGTACCAATACCAGACATAAAACAGACATACAGATAATACTAACTTGCTGGTCATGCCTGGATAATAGTTTCTGTGTAAGACAACAAGACAAGTGATAGAAAAACATAAAGAAAAGAATATCAGTACACACATGACATTTGTTGACTTAAAAGCACTGCAAAAGGACTCAAAACAGGGATGGCTTGGCTTGGCTTGGTTTGGCTTGGCCAATATTGCCATTATTATTTAATTCATACATTTCACCCGGCTACAAAGGGCCTAGCAAACATTTTTAAAGAATCGGGCCATAAAGTTGTGTATGGTTCAAACAACAATATTAGAAATTTGTTGGGAAATCCAAAAGACAAACTGAGGACTTGAGAGAGATCTGGAATTTACGAAATTAAATGTTCTCATTGTGATTCTAAATATATTGAGCAAACACGTCGTAATTTTGGTACTAGGTTTAAAGAGCATTCAGCTCATTTTAGATTCAACAGATTCGAAAAATCGAGTATAGCCCAACATTTTTACGAAACGGGTCATAGTATAAGAGGATGACCTAAAAATGTAATGGCGTTAACTTCAACAAAGCAACTAAATTCTTTTGAAAGTTTGGCCATTTTTAAGAACCGAAATAATAAACATTTGAACAAAGATGGCGGACCAATACCGTCCGAAGAGTAAACATAAGGGAAGTAGATAACACAAAGGCAAATATCGCACGACGCGACGGCGATAACGCGAGGCAAAAGTTTGCAGGAGCGTCAATGTGGTGAAAACGAAAAGCCCGCGAGATTCAAAATCTGCACACAAGGGAAAAGTCTCTGTGAAACGTAATTTTGAATACAAGTGAAAAGCTTCTGCTCTTAATGGAAGTTGAGGCCATTGACATCGTGTGATACGTAAATTCTAATTTGTGAAAGTTTCAAGTTTTAAAGTGTTTTAAGTAGGTGGAAAACTATGGGTGCAGGCAGAGTAAGAGTAGAAATAAAATAGAGAGCGAGTAATACGTGAGTACCTAGAAATATTTAATAAAATAACTGAGCGCAAACATAACCTAATAAACAACTAATAACAAGTTGGAAAGACAACAAGTAATTAGAGTTAACAACGAAAGGTAGGCAACACACCATACAAGGCTGAATATAAATAAACATCCCTCTGAAAAGCTGCACAAATATGGAAAAAATATTAGAAGACATAAATAAAAAACTCGATAAGCTAGATAGAATTGAAGAAGGAGAAAAACGCATTGAAATAAAATTAGATAACATACAAGCAGAAATAAACAGCTTAAAGAAAGAGAATCAAAAACTGAAAGAAAAAAATAACAAATTAGAAAAACACATCGCGGAACAGGAAAAAAAACTAGGAAACCTAGATAAAGAACTACGGAAAAAAAAATTAATAATATTTGGATTAAAAGAAGCAGATAAAGAAGAAGGGGAATTAGAAATAAAGGAAAAGGTCAGAGTATTACAAGAGAAATGGGAATAAACATAGCTATGGAAACAGAAGTACAGGAAATCAGAAGAATGGGAAAACCAAATGATAAAATCAGAGACTAATAATACTAGAACTCAATTCATGGAACAAAAAAATTGAAATACTAAAGGCAACAAAGCAAATCAACAAAGAGGCAAAAATATCAATAGTAGAGAATTATTCCAAGGAAGTACCGCAACAAAGAAAAGAGCTGATGGTACACATGAAAAAAGCAAGAGAACTGGGACATAGAGGATACCTAAAACATAATGAATTGATTTTAAACGGCAAAACATACAACCTACAACAATTAAAGAAGCATGAGAAAACATCAGACGACGAGGAAAGAAAGAAACACGAAGGAAATACTGAAAGTAAGAAGAGAAACCGACCAGAAGAAAATGGATCCCCTGAGGGTGGAAGTGGAAAGGATTCCAAAAAACAAAGCCGTCAAACGGATGAGAAGTCAAAAAACGAGAAAGATGTGAAATGGCAGCAGACACTCCTAGCAACCATACCACAAAAAACAAGTCAAACCAGAAACAAGGGAAATTCAGACACAAAAAACTACTAAACAACCTAAAACACAATAAACATAAAGATGCCGATGACAAAACAAGCAACACACATGGTAACGATCTGGAAGAAACTCAAATGAACATAAGCAAAACAAACAAAAACATAACCCCTCCACTAAGGAGGTTGGGCAAGGGGCTAACCACCCCCTTCTCGAAAACACAACTGGTTGTGAAGGCTCGACAAAATACGAACAAAAGGTCAGACCTAAAAAATATACTCCTGGAACGTAAGAATACTTTATAAACCTGGAGCACTCCAAACACTTACTGGAATCTTAAATCAATATAAAATAAATATCCTAGGGATACAAGAAATGAGATGGGACGGAAGTGGAATCCTAGACACCAAAGATTACACCATATTTTACAGCGGTTCTGAATCGAAACATATAAATGGAACCGGATTTATAGTAAATAACAAAATAAAACACGATACTTGACTACAAGGCAATAAACGATAGAATAAGTGTGATTAGAATAGTCTCATAAACTCATATGCACCCACAGAAGAAAAGACCGGTGAAACTAAGGACGAATTCTATGAACAGCTCGAAACTGCCTACAGAAAGTGCCTCCCACATGACATAAAGATAATACTGGGTGATTTAAACGAAAAAGTAGGCCAAGAAGAAATATATTACCCGACAACAGGAAAGTATAGTCCGCACTCAACAAGTAACGATAATGGGAAAAGGTTAATACAACTGGCAGCCTCGCTTAACATGGTAATAGCAGACACAAATTTCCAACACAAGTTGATTCACAAGTACACGTGGAAATCACCTGATGGGAACACTCTTAACGCAATAGACCATTGCATTATCGACGCAAGACATAGCAGAAACGTGCAAGATGTAAGAACACTCAGAGGATGCAATATCGATTCGAACCATTATATGATAATGATTAAACACGAGCAAAGATATCCATTATAAAGGAGGAACAGGGAATACGTAATAAAAAATACGACGTCCAAAAACTGGATAACCCAGAAATAGCTCAGGAATTTAAAACAAAAATAGAGAACACCTTTAAACAAGTAGAAATACAAGGAACAATACAACGGCTCATAGTATCAAAAAGGATGATCTAAAAATTGTAATGGCGTTAACTTCAACAAAGCAACTAAATTCTTTTGAAAGCTTGGCCATTTTTAAGAACCGAAATAAACTTTTGAACAAAGATGGCGGACCAATACCGTCCTCCGTCTTATAAGCTTATTGGCCTTTGGCCACGTCCTTTGGGTCAGACAGTATAAATAGATGTAAAATGCGCGCACATCGCCAGCTTTCATTTGTGATTTGGTTACGAGTACTTCGTTGCCTTTTCGCTGTGTAAGTTTTTCGTAGCTACAGATGATGACAGCATGGCTGTCGAAATACGTATTTAGTAGTTGTTAAATATTTGTGTGGTGAGGGGTTTTAACGAATTTGATTTTTGGAAAAAATTAAATACTACTATTTGAATCAACAATATTTATAATACAGTCACTGCTACCAGTTTCAAATTTATGGAATGTGCAAAAAAAATAACAGATTTACAGATTTTTTAAACAAAATTATATTTAAAAAAATTGAAGAAAACTTTTTAAATCACTCTGTATAATCAAAAATATTTTTCAAATGTGCATCACCTTCATATCTGCAACTTTTATGTAAGCAAATGTAGCTCTTGTGGTTTTAAAAATATTTTCCACCTCCACACCCCATCATCGTTGCTGAACCCTGTACAAATAATATGGCGTTCACTCCAGTTTCAACTGCAATAAGGGCCGATTTAATAATCAATTTTAAAGCTTCATTTAACTAAAGTGACATTAGAATGTGCAGAGTGCAACGTGTTACATATGTCATCATGCACATTCTAACATTACTTTAGTTAAATGAAGCTTTAAAATTGATTATTAAATCGGCCCTAAATCCCATAACAATAAATTTTTGCCTGCGTGCACTGTCTAAAATTAAAATGTATCTTTAGATGTTAATCACATACTTTTACTCTTTTGAGACAAGCAACTAGCTGTTACGAAATACTAAAAGATTGAGAAGATAACACAGAGAATACAATTCATTGAAGCATTTCAAATTGTAATATGTGCAATTCATACGTCCTGTGCATTAACGGACTTCTTTTAGGGCCGGTTGCAGAAAGCAATGTTAAGTCTTGTGTTAGCTAACGCGACGTCAAAGTGAACAAAAACGAATCAAATCTGAAATGTTTATGGTAACTAATACATTAGTAAACAAAATTTGATGCAATTTTGTTCACTTTGACGCGACGTTAGCTAACACCAGACTTAACATTGCTTTCTGCAACCCGCCCTTAATGTACGAAATTAGGTTTAAATTTTTACTTCAAAAATTAATAATAGAACTTTGCACCGAACACTGCTCACCTGCAAAATAATGAGGTAGGACGCTGCAGTATCCAGCTGTCTTTTGGCCATGCACTCCTGGAAAAGATCCTTGGGTTTGCCAGCAGCTGAGAAAAGATATGGCCAGAGCGCAATTTCAGTCTTTCGGGCACATTGAACAACAGTTTGCAAATAGACAGGAAACTCCATTATGAATTCGATTACACTGGGAAGTTGAGCATCAGGTATAGGATCCTTACTCGTGGCCTCCTCTTCCAGCACCTGTAGTTAGTCGAGTATTTGTAAATGAATATGATTTGTTACATTGTTACAATAAATTTCTTAAAAAAATTAAGAATTGGCTTTTTAACACTGTCGAATTCAAATAATGTCGGCGTGTCATTGCAACACTAATGGGTGGCCAGATATACAGGATGTTTCTTAAGTCGACAGCCTGGGTTCTAGTGGTACATTGTAGCATGCAAAAAAGTTGAAAACTCCTATAGGGTTTTTGTGCCAGATCATGTACAGTATGTACTGATCTGGATTCGAACTATTAGTGACTTTTCGTAGGAAATGTTCATAATAGGAGATCGCCGGTTTCCAACTTCAGAGACCAAGTACGAGAATTGATCACTGTATTCGCGGCCTAACATAGAAGACTTACAGCCGGTCTTATAAAGACCAATAATCTGAGGTTAACTTTAATTCGCTGTTAAAATAAACAAAAGCGCATAAAAATTTGTTTACTAATGAATAAAATGTCATAAACACTGACGTTTTTATGCGCTTTGGTTTATTTTAACAGCAAATTAAAGTTAACCTCAGATTAGTGATCTTTATAAGACTGGCTGTTAGACATTTTAAAAAACAGTTGCCGTCATTTGACAGAACGGTCTTTTTAGTACCACCTGTCAAAATTTCTATTCATTTTTATGCTATTAATTGTTTAGTAATAACAAATTGACAGAATAATCCTCCCTGTTTAATCTCAAATTAAACAGATTCAATTCTCATTTCAAAATTTGAGAAATGCAAACCAGCAGTGCAATGCACTGTAGTTTGTGACAGTTTAACGCGTAACAACTGCATATTTAGCAGAATTGCAAAAATTAATGCGTAGCGGCCTTGCCTAATGCGGACTGTTTGTTAAAACATACGAAAGCAATCTAGTAAGGCAAGCATTCTTGCACTTTGAAATAATGCAATTTTTAGAAGTAAGGGATATGTAGATTAGGGTGGGCCGAAAAAAACATTTTTTTTCAAGTCGTAATATCACGGAAAAGTTGCGAATTGGAGAGACTAAAAAGGAGTAAAAAAATAAATAAAATCGGTTTATATCTTCCGATCGCGCATGTGCTCTAAGGTTTGCCGAAATTGGGAATAATGCACATTTTTACGATAATTTTTAACATTTTGAAATTAGCTTCTTCTCGAATGTAATAGCTCAAATTCTTATGTATTAGAACCACAGAGAATAATGTTTAAATATTATTTAAATCCATCAACATCTTCCGGTCGCACATTGCCTTCAAGGTAATGAAATTTTGAAAAAAAATTACAAATAAAGAAAAAAAAATACTAACAACTTGCATGTTCTTTATATTTGTTCTTTATTGAATACAAGTTTAAATGTTTAAAAACAAATTATTTTCGACCATTAGTAATATTTATAAAAAATTTTTATTGAAAAAACTAAGTTTTTAGCGAAGAGTCGTAAGTCCAAGAAACTCATGTTGAACAATTGAACGTCTCCATTTTCACTCGTTCTTAGCTGACAGTACTTGGAAATCTGATTTATGGGCGAAGACCTTTCTTGAATTGTCAGGAGGTATTAACAAAGAAATCTTTCCGGCAATATTAAAAATGGAGAATTTAGTGTTCGCTTAAAGCAAATTAAACAGAAAAAACTCACTGGTTACTATAATGATTATTTTTAATTATAATGTGTAACATTACCCTATACCTGTTTGCATGTATTTAGATTTGTATAAATTTATAGTGTGAAATATGTAATCCCTATACAAATAAAAAACAAAAAAAAACTGTTGTAACGAGACACTGGATTTAACAAAATTTTTTTTTAATTTGCTTCAACGTTTGTTATAACTGGATTTCACTGTAACTACAACCATTAATAGAAATAAAAGCACATCATCAATATTGAACAAGCTGTAAGGTACTGACTGTCATTCTTAAAAAAATTACCTACCTCATGAAGCAGCAACTCCAACGAATGAGGAAAATATGGTAAACTGTTACAACTTCTTGCAATTTCCCATGCGTGATAGCCCAGATTTCGCCTTATAAGTTGCCTTAGAATTTGATGTAGATAAACTTGACTCTACAATAAATAACAAATAATGCATCGAGTTAAATGCAAAAGTAAAAATACTTGCAGTACGCTCAAGGACACTAAATGGCAGTGAAAATGGTGAATTTGAATCTGTTGTATACAACACAGTGTCATTTTCAGCACCCAAGATTATTGCGTCTTCAAAAAGTATTGCTAAAAATTGAAAAATAAAACATTTTAAAAGTATTCAAACAGTATGTTCTTACCTAGAGGATATATTTTTAAACAAAAAGGCAACATGATTCTCTTCGACATAAAAGTATGCGTTTTATCTCCATCTCTCGGAAATAAGGGCAACCACACACGCATACCGTGCGCACCACAGAACAGCCACAAAGCTTCCGTTAAGTGTACCTTCTCAACTCTCCGACGTGATGGCACCCACACATTTTCGACACAACTAGCAAGGACGGTGGGCATAGAGCAAGTATAACGATCGCCGTTACGAGATTCACGTTGGACTAGTAGCAGTCGTCCACTGACATTCAACACGATGCTTTCAGAGTTCCTATTCTGGCCACGTCCCGCTTCTGTGCGAAGAGATGTTAGAGTAACCGAGGTTACACAAGCTGGGTGAACGCAGAGTGCTGATATATCCACCACCTGCACTTTATTAGCCTCCACGTTTCCTGCTGTTAGCAAGAGAACAATTAATGCCCTAGGCTTGCAGCTGTTTTAATTAAAATTTTACCTGCATCCAGCACATTTATGGACCATATTACGACTTGAGCATCCGAACCGAAAGTAATCAAATAATCTTGCAGGTTATTAATGAGTAGAACGGGAGCGGCCACCCGTACAATTTTTGCGAATTTGTTGTCCAGCTTGCAGTCTTTTGGGTAAAATCGAATTTCATCTTTATTGTCTATGATGCTGTAGCAACCCATGACAATATAGTCACGCCACCACAGTAAGCCACCTGTTACTATGAAGTCTTTTTCTTGAGTTTCATTACCAAATAGCTTCCATCGACGTGTCATCATTGAGTAGTGAGCTAACCCTGTCCGTCCTGCTATAGCCATATTTTGACCATCTTGATCAATTGCAGCATACTGTAAAAGGTAGTCATGTTAATTATATTGCCATCGAATTTAAACTAAATTGTTTTTAATAACTTTTACTATAACATTTCAAGTATTTTCATTTACCTACACAAAAATTTATATTTTTTTTCTAGTGCTTTATTATGATAAAATATAAACTACTAAAAGTTAACTTGATTTTTGATGCATTATCATAGGTCATAACTCTGCCTGAGGCTTCCAACAGATGATAAAGCGTTTACAATGAAAGATATAAACGCAAAAATTAGTAACAATCTACCGAGAGAAGTAAAACAATTGATGGTTCAACAAAATTCCTACAAATGACAATTGAAAAGTCTGTGTTCTGTGCACAAAATAACTTAAGAATCACCATTTTCGTTAATCACGCTTGGAGTCAAAAATACACATGGTAAAAAACAGTAGAGGACTATATTATAACTAATGGAACTATACAACCGAGTCAAATAATAGATGCAAGAATAATCACTTCTGCAAACATTGGAAACGACCATGGAAAATAGTTTTGCATAAATTGAGAATGACTACAGCGCATGAAAAAGAAAAACCTGAATATAGAGAAAAATTAAACGGTGAAGAATTAACTGAAGGAAGCATAAGATGTTTATATGAAAAAAATATCTCTAAAGTAGATAATCAACGAAAAAGGTTTAAACACAGACACATTTAAGAAAACTAGAATAAACCGAGGACATTCATTGTGAGAGGGTCTATCGAACTACTTAGAAAGAGAATACAGAAAATATGGAACATGCTGAAAAACCAAACAAAACCTGTAATATTACCAAAACAAATAAAATTGACAAGAATAAGTGTGTAACATACCAGACGATTACAAATTATTAGTAACATAAAAAGAATAAAGATATAAGGAAAAAAATCTGTAAAGGGGATTACATGGAGCATCCCTCGTGCTTACTTGATCAATTTACAAATTAAAAAAAAATTTGTCCGCTGGGATTTGCACTCCACGCTCTGGTGATAAAAAGCTTGAGCTATGTGCAAAATATTACTTTTATCTTTTGAAAATAAAAAATCCCTTCATTTTTTAGACGAGGGAAGTAAAAACTTAGTCCGCTGGTATTCGCACTCCGCGTTTCACCGCTAGAATAACTGAGCCACGGACGTGCTCGAAGTGGAAGAGTTTCTGCTGCATTATAAGGTACCATACTATTGTGCCAATTTGTAATGTTTACCCTGTATCTGTTAGGTCTCATTTTCACTAATGATAAAGCCCCATTTCTCAGGTAAAGCAAACAACATTTAATTTTTTAAGGTGCTCACCCTGTACATAAAATAGAGCAAATCACCACAATTTATAAATTAAATAGTTTTAATCAATAATTCTGTTAATCTCAGGGCTCATTAAAATGATATTGTATTATAACGATGTAAATATTAGAATCGAGTTAAACGTAAATGTAGCAATTATATATGCTAAATAAACAACATTATTATTATTACCTGCTAAATAAATAGTATATTGTTCTTATATATCTTATTTATTTGCAATTAATTGAATTAAAGCTCCGGTCTAGCTTGAATAAAACTCTTATCACAGGGGTAGGTTCAACAACTTGTATCTCAAATACTTTTGTGTATGACAAATTCACTAGTATGTCACACTTGAATTCGTATTTGACAGCTTTAACTTCAAATTGACTGCAAACACAAACATGATCTGCACGTATAAAAACTTTACTTAATTTGAATTTAAAAACCACAATGGCAAAATCACATCACGTAAATATTATGCAAATTAGGTCACGTAATTTCCAGCTAACCTGGTATTGTTTCAGTGACGTAAACCGACGCTCGATGTGCATTTGTTCTATTTCCGGCAAAAACGATCGAAATCGTTTGTCCAAATAGCAAAATGGAAAGACGTTACGTCAATTGAGTCTCTGGAAAGCTTCTG